>JASDQU010735177.1:0-16551 GCA_032191745.1 Picea mariana
ATTTCGTTTCGTTTCTATCCTTTGTTAACCTCTTTTGATCCACAGCGAACCTGTTCTGCCTTGCTGAGCCCAACAGGGCATGCTAGTGCTCCCATTATTGCTCACCTGGTGACGATTCGAGCACGAACACCAACACTTCATCTACATCACTGTGTGCAGGGATGAAAAAATGGAGGAGTTGCAGTTGTACTATAAATTGACTGATGAAGACATGGAGGAAATAACCAAGGAATGGCTAGTTGAATTCCTTTTACCGGTCGGAGAAGCAGATCTCTCCAACCATGACATCATCAGAAGCCCTTTGGTCACCCAGACGGAGTATGATGGACTGATCAATGCAAAGAAAAATAAGAAGAAGGAGGAAGTGGAGGATATCGACAGTGATGAGAAGGAAAACACATAGGAGGAAACTACGCCTAACTCACCTGGAGGAGGAGGAGGTGACAAAGTAAACCAAGAGGAGGAATGGGAAGAAGACAAGCAAGAAAAGGGTGAAGTGACACCGCCAAAGGATCCCCTTACAAAATATGAGACATCAAAGAAAAGGAAGGTTTATCTAAAGAAACCCTCAGTGCGAAAGAAATCTCGAGCCAATAAGCCTTAGTCGTAGAATGTGCTCACAATGGATGATGTTGACCTCATCATTGTAGTTGTAGAATATAATTTGGAGGATATCTTGCAGCGATATGAAGCAAAGAAGGATACGATGTATGAAAAAATCGAGGTGGAGATGAAGGGGATAAAATAAGATATCTATTCGATCCACGCAATGTATACTGCATCATCATCATCAGAAGGTGTAGAATTGTGGGATGAGCCCACCCAATTGTGAAGGATAGCAGATGTGATAAAGGCTCGCCTTCATCAAGTCCAGGAAGAAAAAGAGCAGGCCATAGAGGCCATGAAGAAATAAAAGGAGGAAGACCTAGAGAAACTTCGGGTTGCACAGTAAGAGAAAGATGACATTAGAGTGAAGTTCGAAGAGGATAGAGAGAAGATCCATAAAGAAAAATACCAATTGCTCGTAGAGTAGATAGGGGTTAGAGAGGTAGTAACTAGAAAATTTTTCTTTTTGTTGGGCTTGGCCCAGATAGAAGAGGAGACATCCGAGAGCCAAGTGGGGAAAATCATTGAAGCCATTCAGCAACTTCAAGCACAAGTAGTAGAGATAGAACTTGAACCAGTGTCGAGCACTCCGCAAGAAGTGAGAGATCNTAGGAAGCGAAGCAATAGGCGTCGACTATGCAAGCACAGCTGAAGCTGCTTATTGCAGTAGAAAAGATGAAGAGGTCGCAGGAGCAGCTCGAAGTTCAGTAGCAGGTCATTGCCATCCAGAGTAAAGTGATGGAGGTGACATAGAGACTCCAATTGGTGTAGGATGAAGTCTATACCCTCTTTGAAGATATTGAGGGACAAGTATCACATCTGGAATAGGTGGGCACAATAGTGGAACAATGCCTGGAAGGTCTTGTCACCGAGCAAGTCATTCAGGAGTTCACCGAGTAGGAGGCTCTAGTGAAGCAACAAGTCGAGGCAGCTTGAGCTAAACTTGAGGCTTTCAAAGTGGTGTTTCCCATATCAGAGTGACTCAGGATGAGTCACATGTGAGTGTTGGGGGCCTGTTGTCCCTTGACCAAGTTTTGAGAGAACGTTGGTTGTGTTTGACCATTTTTTGGGACTTTGATAGTCTGGTTGAAGATAGAGCACCCAGGCGAAGTGAAGATCATGGGATCTCACCCTTTTTGCAGAGTTTTTGGGTTTTAGGGTTTATGTAATGGGTATGGGATGTTAGCCCATGGGTCTTACCCATGTTTAGGCCCCTTTTGTAATGTATAAATAAGTATCTAGGTAATGTAAGATGGGATATGAAGTGTGTCTTAGCTATCTTTGTGTATGAACGTGTTGAGGCTTGCAGAGCTAAGTGCAAGTGTTGTTGTAAGTGCTTGGTGCAGATAGACTCTATAAGGCTTTTGTTCTTTGATCTAACTCGAAGAAGGAGGATATGGCAAGGTGCACATGGATCTCTTGTTCTTTGTGGAGTTGGATCTGTGGCTTGGTGCATGTAAGAATATTGGAAGAGACTAATAAAGAAGAAGAAGATTTGCTGGACGTAGCCCCACACTGGGGTGAACCACGTATATCTTGTTTTAATGTGCTTTCTGTAATGTTATTTATGTTGTCTATGTGTTTATTTTCTTAATCTTGATACATGATAGGTAGATTCATTGATGCGTAGTGCTTATTATATGAATGAATGTTAGATCTGCTCTAATGCTAGGTGATGAATGATTAGATGTGCTTAGATCCTGATTAATACTGCGCTGATCTATAATAAGGGTTTAACCTGCGATGTGAATAAGGGTTAAAGACTAATGAATGTTATTGGATAAGTGCTCTGTTAAGTATTGTGATCACAGATCTATGTCCCAGCTAGGTTTTAGACACTTGAGTCCTGCAACCCCCCTACCTCTACCTCGGGTGAGACTTCATCTACTTCACAGGTGTTGTCAAAAGGGCCTGTAGTTAGGGTCTTGTTGGTGCGTTGAACCCTGGGTCTGCCCATGTGCCAACAGATAAATTTATCAAGCCAATATAAAATCAAGAATGGAAACACCTTCAATGGCTATTGCTTTTCTTGTCATAGATTTGACCATAAAGAAATGGACTGCAAGAAACTAGAGAAAGGATATACAAGAAAATCCAAAAACTCAATTAGATGTTGGAGATGTAATTTTGTTGGGAACACAACAAAAAAATTTCATACAACGAGATGTTACAACTGTGATAGGTTTGGGCACAAATCCCAAAACTACAGGAGTTCAAAAAGTCAATCCTTAAATAAGTCATTCAGGTCAGTGACAAAACCTAATAAAAGTTGGAAGAAAGGAGATGAAAAATATCCAAAAACACAATTACAAAGAGAAGATCCAAAAAGAAGAATATCTCATAGTAAGATATGGAGAATAAAATCTGAAGGAGAAAGCAAGAAAGATGATATTACACCTGAAAATGAAGAAATTAATAATAAGAACATGATGGGTGAAGGTCCTAATAAAAGATGTGGAATTCAATATGAAATAAATCAAGCCCAAGAAAAGGAAGTGCCTATAGAAGAATATGGGACAATATCAAATTATGATGATGTCATAATTTGTTAGACAAAGAAAANGATATTACACCTGAAAATGAAGAAATTAATAATAAGAACATGATGGGTGAAGGTCCTAATAAAAGATGTGGAATTCAATATGAAATAAATCAAGCCCAAGAAAAGGAAGTGCCTATAGAAGAATATGGGACAATATCAA
Organism: Picea mariana; assembly: GCA_032191745.1. Taxonomy (NCBI): domain Eukaryota; kingdom Viridiplantae; phylum Streptophyta; class Pinopsida; order Pinales; family Pinaceae; genus Picea; species Picea mariana. Next base: position 3,309 of record JASDQU010735177.1, read on the forward strand.
ATTATGATGATGTCATAATTTGTTAGACAAAGAAATAAAATACAAAAAGACGTTTAAATTGGTTTCTACAAAATCAAAGGATTATGCCAAGAGTTTTTAAAATTAACATATGGAAAATATTGACTATCTATAGATTAGTGGTCAAAAGAAAAAACATTGGTAGGGTTAGTTGTAGAATATGAGAAGAGGAAAAATAAAGGTAACAGAGAAGTTCAAGGAGTATGATTAAACAATGATCAATTGATAACAAAATCAGTATTTAAATAAATTGGTATCGTTCCTCAATTGATATTCCTATGAAATATCAAAGAAGAATAAGAATCAGATAAAAAATATCACTAAGATTCATACTCTTGTTCTATTTGACAAAGGAAAGTCAATAAAAACTCAGGAGTATTTTGGTTATTAAATAAGAAATTAATTAGATTAAGTTTTGAAAGACTTGATCACTACAAATGGGTATCACTACAAGTTGGTATCAAGAAGACCACTTATTTGAACACAAATATACCAATGGAATGAGACAAGCAGTTAGTAATTTGACAGGGGAAGAGATCTTTTCAGGAAGATCTACCCTTTCAGAAACAAAGGGGGAGATTAGTCAGAGGTAGAGAGAATATTGATAGGGGGAGTCATTCAGTTATGACAAGAAGAGCATGATTGCAGGGGGAGTTACCCAAGTTCATATTTTGGTCAACAACATGCAGACAGACAAAGGTTGATCATAAGGGGAGAAACCCTTTGCAATTGATGTCAAAGGGGGAGAGTAACTTCAGAGGAGAGAAGTATCATCACAGAGGTAGTTTGTGTATGAAGTTAGTGTGTTTCCCTCAATGACAAAGGGAGATATTGTTGGACATATTGTCATTGATATGCTGTCATTGGTGTCAACAATTGATGTCATTGTGATGTGATGATAATTTTCTATGATGAATTGTCATTGACAACAACAATATAATAGTTAGCAAAGAATGAAAATGTCAAACAATATGCAGAGAATGAAAATGTCAAATAGTATGCAAAGATTCAATATTAGAAGCAAGTACATTAATAAAATATCAGAAGGAAGAGAACATTGAAGAAATTCCATCGGTATCGAAATCCCCATGGGAAAACTCCTAAGGATTCAAGGAAGAATCTTATTCATTGAAATATTTTTTAGGAGTAATCATGTAGAACATAATACATAACATGAGGTGTAGAGGAATCTACCTAAAATCTAAGGGGAGGCAACATATTAGATTGCAGAAGATAAGAACATGCAGATATTCTTGGTTCAGTTGGAAACCAAGAATAAACCCAAAATCTCATAAGAGATGACGCACATGAGGCTCAGAAAAAATGACGCACAAAAGTCGTCTGATCTGGGAAATATTTCGAGACAAACAAGGATTGTCATATCTGGGAGTTATAAGAGAAGGACCATTGGAAGGTTGGTCAACGATCAGATCAAGTTGTGACCATTGGAAACTGTGACAATTCGGTGTCTTTGTTGGTTTTGTTATGTGTTACTCACCTGAGATAGTGTAACAGGTCAGTAACATGACTCTAATTTGATACCTTGTTGTAAGCTGTTGAGATGTAGGAGAGAACAGTAACTAGACCTTGACGGTTAGATCGCAGGTTGAGGAGCCTAGTGAAATATAGTCAACCTCGTAAAGGTCAAGGAATCTGTTTTATGAATGTATGAATAGATTTGTAGTGTGCACGACACCATATATGACATAACCAAAATAAAAGAGCTTAAGAGTTAAATCTTTGTGGACATAGCCTAGGAGGGGGTGAACCACGATAAATCATGTGTTGTGTGGAATGCTTATTTTTTATATCTTTGTTTTCAATGGTTATATATTAGATGAATTCCTTGATGAAGTAGTTAGATCTGATTAATTTACATGCATGAATAAAGAACAACAGACTAACTAAGATAGATGAATGGAAATACATTGATTTAATAATTAGATAGAACTGTCAGCGCACAACTATCAGATTCCCATTCAATCTTGTACTGCAATAACTTGAGTATTGTAGTCACCCATTAAGACTATCTTGGGTGAGACTACATAGTGTACTCTTTTTACTATGCTTCCTTTTGGTTTACCAGAAGGGCCGATAGTTTTAGAGGCTTTTGTTGGATCCCTAGTAGACCTGAACCTGGGTCAATCATGTTAAAGGTATAACTCAGAGATAAACAACCAACAAATGTTTATGTTGTCGGTTGTAACAACATAGGATTGAGTGGATGTGATGTATTGAAGATATGTTAAAAGAATGTAAGATCTGCGGAAGGTAGGTCAAAAGAATATTGAATCAGACGACAAGAAGGTGAGAAGAATGCACCGCTAGAAGGGGATGTTCAGACCATGGAATCCCACAAAAGAAGAGATCATAATCTAGCTGAAGAAAAAAGAGATAGAGTTTGCACAGAAAGATAACATAAAACCTAGAGTAACACCGCACAAATATCTTCAGAAATATGTGTTTACTGATCTGCATGAAGTTTTTTTCTATGATTTTCCACACTTATTGCAGGAATGGATATTGAGGTTTAATGATAACCATGCAACGAATCGGATCCGATAGTTAGAGTGGACCTCAGTTCATATCGCGTAGTTATAGCAGGTGAATAACAAATTCACTCGCGCAATAGATGTTTGGCTCGACAGTATTGTAGTAGGATTTATAACAGAATTTGCAGTAGATACCATGAAGTCATATAGTGTAGTAGAGAAAGAGTTTCTATGAGGGCCTCGAGGAAGGTATATTAGATCATTGTATACTTCTATTAACATATTACTCTATAACAAAGTTGTAATGACAATGGAATCAGACAACTAAAACTTCCTTGCATGATGGGGGAAGGGGGGAAGCACTGACAGAAAAAGAAGAAATGGAAGGAGAAGGGGATAAACCAAAGAAGGAGGAATCCTTTGATCCAATCATGATGGATGACGAATAAATCAAGCGGATCATGGCGGCAATTGGAAAGCTGCATGGTGGAGTACCCTACCAAGACAAGGTGAACACAAAGAAGAGAGCCATAGTCATGAAGGAAGGATTGGCCAGTAATGAAGAGGATGTAGAGGATCTTTGGGCTATGGAGAAGTTTGAGGAAATCCTACACACAACATATGAGAGGAAGACAAGAGGTCCAAGAGTGGGAATATAAGGCAACAATCCTATCTATATTAACATCAGTGTGGAACCCATAAACCCATGTGCGACTAACACACAAAAAATAACACCACTATTTAGAAAACTGAATTTTGGGAGAAGGAAGACAGTAGGAAGTAAATCTACACAAGGAAAAACAACTAGGGGAGATAGTTCAGTAATCATTAGTTAAGTATATACACCATGCGGAGGTAGTCGTTTAGCATTCAGGATGGAAGGGCATGATCCCACCATTCAGTTACACAAATTTTGAGGAGAGGCAACAAAAGACCCTAAGAAACACTTGTTCATTTGTGAAAAGATCTAGGAAGAAAAATAGATCACTGATGAAGACACTAAACTTGTGCAACTAGCTATCACGCTAAGAGACCACGCACTAGACTGGTACATGAGTCTAGATGTAAACAATGCACGTGGGATGATAAGGACACTAACATACATTAAGAAATCATTGATTAATAAGTTCTAGAAGTCAATTTCAAAGGATCAATGCATGAATGAGATGATATAAATCCAACAGAAACCAGGATAATCTGTCTGGGAAATTGAAAATCAATTTAAAATTCTAAAAGGGAAATTGAGGTATGCCATGACTGACATGCAACATAAACATTTGTTTGTGAATTCTTTGTTACCACACCTGAAATACCCACTCAGACAACAAAAATTCCAATCTCAGGCAAAGGCTCTGCAGACATCCTTGCAAATGGAGGAGAATCAGTACCACAAGACAAATCCAACTATATAGGAGTTGAAGGAGGATCTGAAGAATCTTATCTTCCAACTCAAAAAGAATAAGGTCAAGTACAAGCTTGAAGTTGTTTGGTGTACCACATGTAGAACAAAAGGGCACCATAAGAACGAATGTCCAACATTTGCACAGTATATGGTGATAAGGATGCCAAATCCATTTCCAACAAGAGGACCCTGGTGTGAAATTTGCAAGATCCACGTGCATGATCCATATCATTGTCCTATGATGCGTAAATACCAGAAAATACCAAAGAATGCATACTGCACTTTTTTTAATTCAGTAGGCCACGATGACAAAGACTGCAAAACCATGGATTTGATGAGGGAAAGGACGTCAAACACATATAGGGTGCAAGACGAAATGATGACATAGCAAGCTGCACCTCAACTTAATATGGAACCACCATAGTATAATACTATGCCACAACAATATAACAATGCGCAACCATAGTATAACATTGTGCAGCCCCAGTATAACCATGTGTAGTATAATCAGGTACCGCAGTACAATACACTACGCAGAGATTGTGTTGAGTACAGAGGGGGAGGACGAGGAAGAGGAGGCTTTGGACATGGAAGAGGTCTAGTAGTGTGCCATAACTACCAACAACCAAGGAAATGTTAAAGAGAATGTCCACTACCACCTGCGACATGCATGTATTGTCACACAATAGACCATGATACAAAAGATTGCACAACACTGTTGATAAGATACAAGAGAAACATAATCAGAACAATGAGAATGTACAATAGATCTCTATAGAAGATAGATAAGATGGCAGGAACATCAACACAATGATAGGTAGAGGTTCTAAAACATGAGATGATGAGGCTAAACAGGAAACAATACAACACTAGTAGATTAAGAAAAATACCGAGACACCCATGCGATTTGATGCAAAAAAGGAGAAGACCTTTAAGGAGGCCATACAAGAATTTCTCAAGAAGAATTTTTCATCTACATCTATTGTGAAACATACCCAAGATGTCCCAACGTATGAAATGTCGTCAGCATTGGACCATACCAGTGAAGTCCACCCGGGAAACCAAGTAAGTTGTATTAAAACTTTCTTGCAATCCTATATTCAAGTATTTAAGGATCCATCATCTGTTAGATAGATGTACCACAAACTCTGAGAGAAAGTTAGAACAGAGGATACTGAATCACCTCCATGTCATAAGGAGAACCAACAAAGAGTTTATATTGAATGCCAACATCAGATATTTTAACATGGGCGATGTGATATTAGATATGGGATATGAAGTGAATGTGTTGCCCAAAAAGACATGTCAATGAATGGGAGAACCTACCTTAGGTTACTCACCAGTACAACTGAAGTTAGAAAACCAACACATATTTCTACCAATAGGGAGGCTAAACGGAGTGACAGTAGATCTGGATGGCGTGTGCACTAAGGCAGATTTCAAAATGATCAAAATCATGGATGGCACAACACCATATCCAAAATTACTAGGATTGGATTGGGCATTTGATAATCAGGTGATAATCAACCAGAAGACCAGGAAGATGAAATTTGAGTCAGGTGAATACAAGTTTATCATGCCTCTAGATCCATCAAAAGCTGAAATATTTGTGGTACCAACATGTTTAGACCTGGAAGAAATTAATCAGTTGTACCGGACTACCGCACGCACTGAAGATTACATTAATCCAAATTCCGATGGTGTAATTAGCTAGAGAAGTATCACATCATGTGTATTCGACTCAGAAATGGGTCTGGAGAATTGACAACAGTTCCTACATGAGGTCTCAACCGAGATATAAGCTCGAATAGACCGTGCAGTAAGATGGGTTGGGACAACAGTCAGAGAACCTCCAAGTTTCCATGGAATCAATAACTTGGAAGAATTCCTAACTAGATATGAAGACAAAGTATCAGAAAGTTAGAGATTGTTAGCTCTCAAGATCAAACTTAAGGCTACACCTGCAATATGGTGGGGCACACACAAAAAAACAATCAAGGACTGGTACCAATGTAATCAATTATTTCACATTAGGTTTGGTTCAACATAAAGAAGCAACCAACAACAGAAATATGATGGATAGGGGGCACCATCAGAACACGTGGAAAAGTGTAGAGCGATGTGGACTATAACACCCCCATAAGAATGGCCTCATTGTTTCGTACATACATTAGAGGGCATCCCAACAAACTGGTATACATACCAAGAACTATGTAGAGGAACTACGAGCTAGACATTACTACAACAAAACTTTACAGTCACTTTCCCATTTGAACATGAGAACCCCAACATAGATGCAACACTTAAGAAAATAAAAGGGTTGATATTCATTAAGGAACCCAAAGTTGAACTGATAACAGAAGAACAACAAAAGAATAGATAGACAATGACAGAACTACTTTCATGCTGCCATGTGCAGGAAGAAATACCAGAGGAAGACGATACATGCAATATTCAGATCGAATAAGTTGAAGGGGAAACAGAAGTGGAAGGTCCACCTCTAGAATTAGAAGTAATTGTTGCACCAATCAAAGTGAATAAATTCAACATTGGGACAATTAAAAATCCCAAAATGGCCAACATTGGAGACTACTGGGACGTGAAAACAGTGGACAGGATAACATAATTACTGCGCAAATACAATGACTTCTTCCCAATGACCTTTACCAAAATGAAGGGTATCGCATGAGAACTTGGAGAGATGAAGGTCCCTCTCAAACCAGAGGCACAACCTATCAAACATAGGCATTATATATTGAACCCCATCTACAAGCAGAAGGTAAGAGAAGAAATTAACAGAGTGTTGGAAGCAGGAATTTTAGAACTAGTAGAAGAATCAGAATGGATAAGCCCCATGGTAGTTCAGGAGAAAAAGAAAGGAGCCATAAGAATCTGTGTAGATCTGAGAAATAACAATGATGCTTGCTACATGAACCCTTCCCTACACCATTTACAGATGAATTCCTATAAAATGTGGGAGGTCAGGAAGCATACTCATTCAATGATGGATTCTCAGGCTACCACCAAATCAAGATAGCACCAGAAGATCGACACAAGACTACTTTTGCAACAGAATGGGGATCCTACCGGTACACAATCATGCCATTTGGACTGAAAAACGCACCATTTTTTTTTTCCAGAGTAGTCATTGTTTCTTTCAAAGAGTTCATCCATCAGTTTCTGGAGGTATATTTGGATGATTGGACAGTATACAACCTATTGAAAGATCATGTAGAGGTGTTCAGGTTGAAGTTAGAAAGATGTAGGCAATGCCAAATATATTTGAACATTAAGAAACATATATTTGGAACACCCTTCAGAATTCTACTGGGTCACATAGTATGTAGGTAAGGTTTGATCATGGATACTACAAATATTGCAGTAATTGTGAACTTACCACCACCAAAATCATTGCGCCAGCTGAGGGCCACATTAAGACATACATGATATTATAGAAAATTTATCAAGGGGTATGCACAGATCACTGCCCTGATGGAGAAAATACTTAAGAAGGATACTATATTCCAGTGGAATGAGAGCTGTCAGGAAGGATTGGACACCTTGAAGGAGAATATGTTCACAACACCCATCCTAGTCTTTCCATATTGGGAGAAGACATTCCATGTGCATGTAGATGCATCAACCATAGCCCTGGAAGCTATTATGGCACAACCATGAGCAGGGGATTTGGACCATCCCATAGAATCACAAGAAGAAAATTGTCAGACTCCGAGCAAAACTACAACACTATAGAGCGAGAAGGCATGGAAATGGTATATGCACTTAAAAATTTTAGGCATTATCTACCTGGAAAACACTTTAGTATGTTCACAAATCATTCATCCCTTAAGTACCTAGTCAAAAATCCAATGTTGGGGGGGAGAATCTGTCAATGGTTACTAATGTTTCAATAATTTGACTTTGAAGTCATAATGAAACCAGGGAAGATGAATGCATGACCTGATCACTTTTCAAGGGTCACCAATGGTGAGGAGCCTACAAAATTAGAGGATACCTTCCCTGACGTATAGTTATTTTCAGTTCAGGTCGCGGATGATTATTTTGCTAACATTATTGAGTATTTAAGTACAAGGACTGTGCCACAGGAATTTAACACCACGCAGAGGAATAATCTGGTTGTATGAACAACCAACTACCAGTTGATCGCTGAGAACTTATACAAAATGGGGGCAGACAACATCTTGAGAAGATGTGCGCTAGAACACGAAAGGCCTAGGATACTAGAATAATCCCATGAAGGAATAACGAGAGGACACTATGCAAGAAAATCTACTGTGCAGAAGGTACTGCACACAGGATTATAGTGGCAAACTATTCATTGAGATGCAAAGGAATATTGTCAACAATCCGATGTTTGTCAGAGGATTGGAAAACCAAACAGATGGGATGAGATTCCCTTACATCCACAAGTGACCCTGCAAGTGTTTGAAAAATGGGTTATCGATTTTGTTGGGCCAATCCACCCACCTGAAAGAATATTAGGCATGTGATACATCTCACTGTGACAAAATACCTCTCAACATGGGCAGAGGAAGCACCAGTTAAAGATTGTAGTGCAGAGACAACAACACACTTCCTGTTTGAATATGTGCTCACCAGATTTGGATGTCCAAAGATCCTGATGAGTGACCAAGGCACTCACTTTATCAACAACACTATCATAGCTCTGACTGAATAATTCGAGGTCTACCATAATAAATGTACACCATACCATCCTCAATAAAATGGAACATTGGAAGCCTTCAACAAGATTCTAGAGAATTCCCTAACCAAGATTTGCAATGTCAACAGGGACAACTGGGATTTGAAGATACCAGCAGTATTATGGGCATATAGAACTACCTATAAGAATATGATAGGGAAGACACCATTTAGATTGGTATATGGACAATAAGCAGTGGTACCATTAAAATTCTTGGTACCAAGTTTGCATGTCGCAACAATTACAAACATGACAGAATGAGGCACAGTACAAGAAAGGTTAAGTCAGTTGATGAGCATGGAAGAAGATAGGACTCTAGGAGGCTTTCACCAAGAAGTACAGAAAGAAAGGGACAAATCTTGGCATGACCAACATATTAAGAGAAAAGGTTTCAAGGAAGGATACCTAGTCCTACTATATGACAACAAGTTTTTTCAACAACCAGGGAAGTTCAGAATGCATTGGTTGGGACCATATGAGGTCCTGATTGTCACATACAGAGGAGTTGTATAATTTAAGGATTTGGAAGGGAAAAAATTGAAGGGAATGATCAATAGGAGTCGAATGAAGCTATACAAGGAAATTCAACCACCCAAAACTTGAAAGTTACCATGCAGTAAAATAAAAAAATAAAAAAACGCACAGAAATCTGTGCAAGCAGGAGAGCAAATCAGTGCGACGAAAAGGAAAAAGAGCCCTCGCGCAAAAGTCATTGATTCAGTGAAAAAAAATAAGAATAATGCGCCAGAAGAAAAGAGTATAGAAGCCAAGGAATACACGTGCCAAAAAAGCCTAGTGCATAGGAAAAAGGACCAATAGTCGGACAACGCAGTAATCCATAAAATGACGGGTGTGAAAATTAGGAGCCAACCAACTGCAGCAGTTGAAACTGTGACAGTCCATACATAGAGATAAAGACCGTAGCACGACAGAAAGGGAAAATTCTTAAAACAAGATGCAAAGGATAGCAGTTAACACATACAACAGTACCACGTGCAGGACATGTCACCAAAAGTGAAAAAGCGACAATTGTTAATGTAGAACAATTGTCACTCCGTCATCCCGCTATAAAGTTGGAAAAAGGGGGGAAAAGTAGGTCATTATTTCAATTGCTAAGGAGAGAAAGCAGAGCTAAGTGGAAGAGAGATAGAGAGAAAATTCGACCAAACATTCGTCGATTTCAGAGACGTAAAGCCTAGACCCCGTCACAATGTCACCACCTTGAGTTGGAGAGGTGAGTAGGGCTAGCAGGAACACACGTAGTACTACTCGCATGACAGATGCAAGGGAGAAAGCAACACCTGTAGTGGTGGATGTGGATGAACTCCACACACCAGAGTATGAAACAAACCCAGTGATGGTAGAAGAGGAGCACAACCTAGCATGGGAGTTCAGGACCCCGATGGAGGAGGACCCTGAAAGAACAAAGTCCGATACTTTGAGGGGACAAGGGAAATGACAGACCGAGCAGGCCATGGGTTCAATGCCATAGAGCCACTAACCAGAGGTATCACAGGCTGTAGTACACGAGGGTGTACCAGAGTTGGGGGCCTCATTCCCACAATCCAAATAGAAGTTCCAAGATGAGAGAAGCGCGCACGGAGGGTCATAGTCACAGGTAGAAGGGACCCTGGTTTTGCCAAATATTATGAGTAGGGTGCACGTCGATGATGACATTGCAGATGGAGTGACTTCCATCAAATACCCCGACCATGATGTGTATGATGTTACTAAATTTCCAAACCTGGCATCCCAGGTTTACCTAGAAAGCAGGGGCACAGGCTCATCAGGCATGCCACTTATAGAGTCGGTGCAGTGGATCTTGGGGATTTACAACATAGGCATCATGAACTTACTGTATTCCCCACACTTTGGGAGTGGAAATCATATCAACGCATGCATCAAGTAACTACTTGCACGAGTCGATGGAGGAATCCTATAGATGGATAGGTCGGTGCCTATCACTGTGGACCTCATCATAGGAATCACAGGGCTACCCACATATGGGGAAAATCCAGAGCAATATTTGTAGGACAAAACTAGAGCCAATGCCATATCGGATGAGATCAAGGCCAAGTACAGCACGGAGCAAGGAAACAGGGGCATCAGGATCAGTGACATCAATGATCCTGCGACAAGGTTTGCCACCAGACTCCTCAAATGTAAACTAATGTGCAAGTTCCATAAAGAGGAAGTATCGGTCGGTGTGGTCACCATCATTGTGCAGTTTTCAAAGGGGAGCTTGATGAGTTGGTGCCCATACCTACTAAATTCATTCTTGGAGGAATGCAAGGATACACAATATTGGGGCTATGAGTTCCACTACTCATGGTTACTCATCCTCATTGTCTTCATTGGATGGAAATAACCGGTTTACAACAACTATATGGAGAGATTGGGAAAATGTGGTGCACAATATACATCTCATTACGTAGCAGCACAGACCCCAAGAGGAAGAAAACAAAAACAAACATCTTTGCGAGGTACTTCACAGAGATGCAGGACCTTATTGCGGACACAAGGCACATTACACTAGAGACTATCAAGGAGTTTGGACAGGTTGCCAAGTTTAGGGCACACCATATTTTGTGGATGAAAGAAAAGGAAGATAAAGCCAAGGAATGGCTCCAACTCAACTAATGTGTCACGTAGGAGGAAATACAAAGAGAGGTCCAAGAGTGGCATGAGGAATGGAAGTGATCCAGATGGATATTGGTGGAAACCCACCTATTCCAACTAGCTCCTTGTGTCCATTTTTTGTTTAGCACATCTCTCTGTACTGATTTATAAATGTGAGTTCTACACTTTTGGGGCTATATGAAGCCTCACACATTCTCCAGGTGGATACAGGTGGCCTCTCACCTAATCCAACTGACCTATTTTGGATGTTCTCATATCAACACATCTTGTTGTACTTTTAGGGCTGTTTTGAGGCCCTAAACATTGTTTTTTTGACTCACCACAGTTAGACTATAGACAGAGTCAGAGTCTGATGGTGAAATTTGTATTTATCTAAAAGACCTTTCCAACAGGCTATCACGTGCCTAAAATAGAGGTCGTATGCAAAATTTATGACCCTAGGAATTTGAGGTGCCAAATTACACCAACTTACCCATAGGGCCCACATGACTTTTGGTGTTTAACCTTCTAGGGTTAGAATTTTGGATGTCTAGGGTTTTGGAATTCATGAGTAATATGAAAAGGGCATATGGAGCCTCATTTTAATCTATTCTTCTTAGACAGATGTGCATAGTAGCCACATCTCTTCTTAGAGATATTTACCACATTTAGAGTAAGTTTCAGTTATGCAATTTTACAGTTTCAACCTATTTCATTATTTAATAGAAGATATTGTTCACTGAATATTTGTGTTATTATTCCTATCTCTATGTTTATGGTATTCAGTCTATAATCAGTTTGTTCCACTCCTAAATTTGGATCAGTGGTATCAGAGAATTCTTCTCTTCATTTATTTTTCTTCGTGCATGTCCTTGACAAGATCTGGGTACAAGAAGTTGGGACTAGAACCTGTTAGCACTAGAGGTCACCTTCAAATTGCATTGAAGGTAGGCCCAGTACCCATCAGGTTATATGTCCCAATGAATAATTTTAAAGAGGTCAAATGGTCTCAAACTCAAGATAATATCGTTTTAACTTAGAAACCTAGACCAACATGCACACGCAATTGAGGTCTTGATCAACTTCAGTCAGTAAGTTGTAGTAAAGATGAATGGGAGGAATAATGGGTGAGGAAAATGTAGAGGTCTTCTATGAACTTCATATATTCCAGTAGCCTAAGGAGGAAAAACTTCAAACAAAAGATCCTCTTAGATTCAAAGTTTGAGGAAACTGAAGAATGTCATAACAACACTGTAATCAAACATTCATCACAACACAGCTATAGAAAATCCATGTGAATCCTTCAATCATGGATACTTCAATATCAGAGGCAAAGAAGATGAAAATAGAAGCTGACTTACATTAAACAAGAAGTTTCAAATATAAATACATAACCAAAGAACCAGTGCTTCATCAAAACTTTACAATGCGGGAGCCTTGCTCAACCATCCGATGTTAACAAAATATTAAAATTACCTACTTATACTCAAAATTGTCCACAACCACTAGGGGTGCACTCTGGCCACTACATTCAAGGATTTCCATTTGTATCTTCTTCTGTCAGACTGCACATGCATTCCTCTATTAGATGCGAGATTGGATGAATATGGGCTTTGTAGGAAAATCCGTCTTCCTCCATGATCAGTTCTTCCATGCTTTCCATTTATGGGGTGAGATGAGGTTTCAACCACCACCCCTTATTCATTAACTACCTTCTTCAGGATCAATACAAGGCCTAATGCTCACGGAGCTACCATGTGCTTCTAGCGGCCCTTCGAGTTAACCTGACACCTTGAAACCATGATGGTCTCATTCTTTAACTTACATGGGCATCCTTGGCCTTTTGGTGTAGGTCTCGTGAAATCCACACCCTTTCCCTCACGCTTCCAAAGCTTCTAGTACCGGTTTCTTGGCTCTTTTCCTGCATGCGACCTCGGGCCATGACCCGATGTTCACCTCTAGAGCTGCTTCGGGACTTCGTTGTTCAGG
>JASDQU010735177.1:33613-44755 GCA_032191745.1 Picea mariana
TCATGTATTGGGGTTCCTGATGCAATGCACCTCTGTACCCCTGACACTCGAAATGTCGATGCTGCAGATTTGATGGATCAGATCCTTCCTCAATCAACGTTCACGATCATGTCAAGATTTCGTGACTTACAACCTCCAAGTCACAACTTCTTCACACCCCCGACTGCCGAAATGCCGAAATTTTGGATCCTCTAAAATCAATAGCTCACATCCCTCCCGATCTAATGGCTCAGATCACGTCATGTTTTTGCGACTCACGAATTCTTAAAACTCTGCTCATTGACTTCCTTCAGCAGTGAGTCAGTGAAATGTTTCTTCCTCACCACACGTCCTTTCCAATGGACAGTCCTGATTGTTTTGTGAATTATCCTTTCAAAAACTTGCTCCTCTGATCCCTTCTGATCTCCTGATGTTCGATTCCACAAACAACCCATATCTGCTACTACTTGTCCTCTAACGATGGATGGTTTCGATCGGTTCAGAACTTCTCTCGTGCACCTTCTCCGAAATCCAATGGTTGTTGGCCCATGTTCTCAAATCTAATGGTCCATATATGATCTCCTCTTATGGACGTTCTCACATGTTTGGCCTCTGATCATATGGTCCAGATCCTCCCACGATCTACGGTTGCGATTGAATCATGATTTCGCATGTCGCGACATTGGAAACTAAGGACCTCTATCCTCCCAACTCCCAATATTCGATCCCACGAAATGAACCAACAGTTCAGATCTCTCCTAGATCGACGAGTCCTATTCCTCCTGAGCTTTGAGAGTTAAATGAATCTCACCTTTATCCTCCCTGCAACTTTTCTTGATCCAACGGCTATCGGCTATTGTCACTTCCTCCTCAAAGACTCTCCACTGTCCATTCATATCTTGTTCTCTTGCGTGCTATCTTGTGTGTCTGGACACGAGATTCAACTGTCCAAATTTCCTCTCTCATTGTAGATGATATAATGGTTTTTGTGCTCCTCCTATTGATCTTGTGATTACTTCCTGACTTTGGAAGAATTTTCAAAGTTTCAAACATCTCGGCCTTCGATTTGTCTCCCGCGAGCCTTGCAATTTTGGCTCTCGCCTACGTTCTAGAAATGCTATCTCTCCTGAGCTTCTCGAATTGGAATAGTCAAATCCTCGCACACTACTTGTGCTATCTCTCCTAAGCTTACAAACTTAAAAAAAGTTCTCTTTGCATGCACTCTTTGCGTTATTCCTTCTGATCTTTACCTCCTCGGAGATTTCGTTCTCCCATGCACTCCTTGCATTCCTGGGATTTCGTTAAACTTAGAAGTGTTCCACCTACTTGCAGTAGTTCCATATCAACATCAAGTATAATACATGTATCTCCAATCGTGTTACTTACTTCCTCAGTCAGCCTCGTGTGGCTACACTTACCACTATGATCCATTCCTATGGATATGAACCATCGGAGTGGCCCCAACTTTACCAGCAAGATCTAGACTTCGCCACCACATATCATCTCTTGGGTACAGGTGTGACTATCACTAATTTTCACAATCATGATAGACTCTTATGCCACCTAGGCCATCTCTGTGTTTGTACAAGAGAGCATGTGAAGATGATTTGGGAAGCCCACTATAGTCGGGTGGCAGGATATTTTGGCGTAGAGAAAACTGTGTTTTTCCTTTAAAAACATTTTTATTGGCCAAAACTTCGATTGGACGTCAGCAAGTATATCAGATCTTTCACTTCCTGCACCATTGCCAAGCCAGCCATCAAGAAGTAAGTATTATACACCCCTCTGCCTATTCCTGAGAAGCCATAGGATTCCATATCCATGGATTAAATGTCTGGTTTTTCGACCACCAAGCATGGAAATGAATGTGTGTTTGTGGTCATTGATCGGTTTTCGAAGATGGACATCCTCATAGTCTATAAGAAGATTGTCACAGTGGTCAATACTTCCAAGCTCTTCTTCGAATGAGTTTGGGTGCACTTTGGGATACCACAAACCATCATCTCCGACTGAGACAACAGGTTCCTCAACATCTTTTGGTCGAGTCTTTGGTCTCTGTTGGAAACCAAGCTCACAAAATCCACTTCTTTCCACCCCCAAACCGATGGCCAAATCAAGGTCATCAATCGAATGATTGTACACATCTTGCGCATGTACAACTCAAAGCATCCCCATACATGGGACGAGAGTCTCCCATATGTCCAACATAGTTACAATAGAGATCTCCATAGTTCCACTGGCCATAGCCCATTTCAGGTGCGTCTGGGATTCCAACCCTTGGGACCCATTGATGTTTCACTTCCTCTTGCCACCGCACAGAAAAAATATTCCCTTGATCATTCTGTGGTTGACAAATCCACCAGATTCATTTAGCGGATTCAGCACATCCGCGAATAGGTCCAAGAGATTTTGCAAAAATCCAATGCTAAGTACAAGCAACACCATGATAAACACATGGTACCACACCAGTTTTAGGTTGGCAACAAAGTCTAGTTACATTTGTAGAAGAACTGTCTCACCAGGCCCCATCGGAAGCTTCGACCACTTCATATTTCCCACCATTATTGGACACCTCTGATATCATCGAACAATTGACACCAACAACTCTCAACCCTGACTGCATGGAACAAGCATCCACCAATCAGATAGTGGACACACAAGTCAAGGGCACTCGTTAGCAGCAGATCCAACTTTATTGGGTTGTCAAGGCAGGGAAACTCCTACACCAAGGCAAGTGGCTCACCCAGGGCCAAATCTAGTAGAAATTTCCTCACGTGATGGGGGGAATCAATGCAATAGAGACCATTTCTTCCTAAAGGAGGAGGATTGATCCATATGGATATTGGTGGCCACCCACCTATTCTAACTAACTCCTCGTGCCCATTTTTTGTTTAGCACGTATTTCTGTACTACTTTATAGTTGCGAGTTCTACACTTCTGGGTCTATTTGAAGCCTCACAAATTCTCCAGGTGGATACAGGTGGCCTCTCGCCTATTACAACTGGCCTATTTTGGATGTTTTCATATAAGCACATCTTGTTGTACTTTCAGGGTTGTTTTGAGTCCCTAAACATTGTTTTTTTACTCACCATAGCCGGATTGTAGATGGAGTCAGATTCTGAATGAGAAATGTGTATTTCTCTGAAATACCTTTCCAACGGGCTATCACGTGCCTAAAATAGAGGCTGTATGAAAAATTTATGACCCTAGGAAGTTGAGGTGCCAAATTACACCAACTTACCCATAGGACCCACATGACTTTTGGCATTTCACCTTCAAGGGTTGGGTTTTTGGATGTCTAGGGTTTTGGAATTCATGAATAATATGAATAGGGACTATGTACCCTCATTATAATCAATTATTCTCATATGGATGCGCGTAGCAGCCACATCTCTTCTCAGAGATAGCTACCACCATTCGAGCAAGTTTTAGTTCTGCAATTTTAAAGTTTCAACCCATTTCATTATTTAATAGAAGATATTGTTCATTGAATATTTGTGTTATTCTTCCTATCTCTGTGTTTATGATATTTAGTCTATAATAAGTTCGTTCTACTCCTAAATCCAGATCAGGAACATACTGGCGATTCCAACCGCAGTAACAAGATCACAAACTCAGACGCAGGGAAGACCAGCCTCATCGCACCAAACAAGCACTAATGGGGCAGGAACCAAAAAGAGGAATGCCCAAGGCTAAGAGGGGGGAATCACCCCAGCCAAGAAGAAACTTTGCACACATAATAGACTACCAAGGGGGTCTACACAACCTCCACCACACACATAACAACCACCACTGCACTCCATGGAAGAAGTGCACATGGATGAAACAAGTGCAGGGATAGAACAAATCCCTGAGAAGGAAGGTCAAGGGACAGGGACACGAGAGATCCCTGAGGAGGAAGAACAAGGGACAGGAACCTAGGGGATTCCCAAGGCTGAAGAAATAGGGACAACCACTGTAGGAGGAGATTCCCAGAGGTGCATTAGTCCCGAGCCATCAACCACCTAGGCAAAGCGGCTAGGGGAGAAAACTAGTGGAGGTTGAAATAAGGTGAACGCCCATAAGACATAGAGCCATATATCACTAACCCCATATGATGTGGAGTTAGTGGAAAAAAAAATCTAGGAGAGACTGGATGAGGTGTGGGAAACTACAGAGAAGCATAGGGCTTCAATTTCAGACCAAGTTTAAGAAGTCAAAGATGCACTGAAGAAACTACGGATCAGGGTAGCACAAACACCAAAAGAAACACCCACGTAGCCTAAGGAAGGAGTGTCAGTCCCTGATATAGTGCAGTTTGCAGCACATCTGAGCACAAATTTCATCATCACATCGGAGATGATGTTCATTGATGAAGAAATAGTGCAGAAACCCCTCAGAGACATCAAGGCATTGGATGTGGCATTGACCAAGATTCTAACAAAATCACTGTACAAACTTCAGGTGAGTGTCATGCAAGAGATTCAGTCTAGAGAAAGAGCCAATGCCACAAACCTACAGGTAGCCTAGACTGAGAATATATCGATGAAGGAAGCCCTCAACCTTGAAGCACAACAGAAAGAGTGAGTGCAGTAGAAAGTGGAGGAGATGGAGCAACAAATCCACATGTTGTTTCAAGAAATTCTTGAAATAAAAAGTGAGGAGAAAGGGTCTTCGGAAGAGAAGTTGCGTAGGATAGAGAATACTATCCAGGAATACAAGGAGAATATCAAAGAGTTGGAGGAGCGTGTCACAGCCACTACTCCTCTAGAAGTTAGATCACAGCGAGAACATGAGGCAACAACAGTTGCGGAGGGCATCAACCAAAGAATATAGACGGTCGTCAAGCTATTATAGAGGATCATGCATATTTAGACTCACCTCTTAGAGGATGGGAGCCTCCAGGAACTCCAAGAGAATGAAAATCAACTCCATGCAACAATGGCAGAGGTGAAGCAGCGACAGAAAACAATGTCACTACCAGAGAAGATTAAAATGACCACCGAGTTGAAGACCCTACAGTTGGAAGAGAAAGCACTGCAAGCATAGAAGACAACAAGATAGGCGTTGTTGGAGCCCCTGCAATAAACAAAGAAGCAGTTGGTCATGAAGAGTGACACAGCTAAGAAGAACATTGAGCAGATTGGATCCGAAGGAGGAGAGATACTATAGTCTCCTATAACAGAGCAGGTGGTCACCGCTATGGCCAACAAGAGTAGTCAGGATCAACAGCAGTGCCAATAGATAATGGAAATATATGAGACACTATAGCAGGCAGTATCCAAAGCAAGATGCAAGCAGTGACAGTTGCAAGTCAGGCTGTGACTCGGGGCGAGTCACGATGTCAGTGTTGAGAGCCTATTATGCATAGGCCCATTTTGGGGAAAAGGCATGACATGGAGGAAAGACAATTGGTAGAAAATCATGCGAGGCATGCATGCGAGAAGAAGGGAAAGAAAGACAACTGGCACAAAAAGAAGTGGAATAAAGCATGCATGCAAAGGAGAGAAACACACAAGGCCAACATGCAAGAAGACCTAACTAGGTTAGGGTTTTGGTAAGAGAATATAATGGTTGATGAGCCAGAAATAGATATAAATAGACAACTATGAGGTCTAGGGGGGGTTCGGTGTCTTTGCTAGTTTTTCTATGTGTTACTCGCATGAGATAAAGTAACATGTCGGTAACATGACTGTAATATAATACCTTGTTGTAAGATTTTGAGTTGTAGGAGAGAATAGTAACTAGACCTTGAGGGTTAGATTGCATGCTGAGGATCCTGGTGCGATCTAGTCAACCTTGTAAAGGTCGAGGAGTCTGTTTTATGAATGTATGAAAGGATTTTTAGTGTGCGCGACACCATATATGACAAAACTATAATAAAAGAGCTTAAGAGCCAAATCCTTGTGGACGTAGCTCAGGAGGGGGTGAAACACAGTAAATCATGTGTTGTGTGGAATGATTATTGTTTATATCTTTGTTTTCAATGGTTAGATCTTATATGACTTCCTTGATGAAGTAGTTAGATCTGATTGATTTACATGCATGAATAAAGAATGACATACTAACTAATATAGATGAATGACAATACATTGATTTAATAATTAGATAGGACTCTGAATGGCTAGCTAACAGATCCCCATTCAATCCTGGACTGCAAGCACTTGAGTATTGCAGTCAACCATTAAGACTATCCCGGACGATACTGCACAGTGCACTCTGTGTATTGTGTTGCCTTCTAGTTTACCATGAGGGACGATAGTTTTAGAGGCTTTTGTTGGATCCCTAGTAGACCTAAACCTGGGTCAATCACATTAAAGGTATAACTCAGAGATAAGCAACCAATACAGAGCACACAGGGAGGATTAAACAATGCATTAATTCCAATCCCACAATTAGTCTAGATCGTTGATCATCACCTGCCAATAGATCTACGGTTGGCATCAGTTACACTACTAACTAGCAGTTTCCATTGCAGAACTTGACGATAGTTTTAAACGTCGTGCTAGTTGGGACCCCACAATCATCCCTGACTGTTCATCTAATCAAGGAGCATTCTCAACCGTTGGACCAAGTTGAGTGGAAGGACAAAGTAAGCCATAAAGAAGGACCATCAGATATGGAGAATACATGATGACTGTTAGATCTAGGAGGAGGACATGTGCCACATCAGAAGATCCACATCAACAAGACCACGTTAGAAAGAACATGTGGCACAATCAGATAATGACAAGTATCAAGATGAAATTGGCATTTCAGGTACATGTAAGTCCATAATATAAGTGACACATGGAAGCCACTTGGCCAATTCTAATTCAGCAGTGGCATCAGAAAGTTACACCACTTCGAGAGTATGTACTTTGGGTGAAACCAGTTTCTAACACCAGTAATTGCCCGAAGTGCCGAAGGCCTAAGTTAACGCTAATGGTTGATCTAATTCGGGAGCGTTATCAACCGTTGATCAAGTACAATGGAAGGATAGAGTAAGTGTAAACCATGAAGTGATGCTAACCATTGATCTACTTCGAAGAGCATTCTCAACCGTTGAAGATTTTGGACACGTGTCTTTGATTTGGGAGGTTTAATGATTGCAAAGATTGGAAATCACCGAACGCCAAATTTTTGAAGTGAACAAGAATCGTTCATCGTGCAAATAAAATATTGATTTTCTAATCTACTTCGGTGAAATCTTCTTTGGGAAATTTGAAAGATTACAAAGGCTAGAAGTCGTGAAGGACGAAGTGCCAAAGTACTGGCAGTATTCCATCTCATTGTGTGATTAAAATGTGATCGTCGATCTTGACAAGTGATCAAGCACTTATAGCCTAGGGCCTAGTCACCACCTACGGTCGTATGGAATAAATAAATAAGGGTAAAAGAAGAGGAAGTGCTTGAATTAATAAGCCCGTGGTTCTACACCTATGGTCATATAAAAATGGTTTGAAGGAAGTGCCTCATACAGATTTCATCTATGTAATTTGACAGAGGATTAACACCATAAAAATACATCGAATAGATGAAAAGATCGAATATGATATGTTGACAAATGGAGGACACAGTAGAAGCATGAGAACGATATAATGAGTCAATCCATGTCTGTGATCAATTCATGAAGATAAAATAACCGACACACAATCATGATTAAGAGAGTTAAATCATGAGCATTATGAATAAAAGATAAAAGGAAAAATGATATTATTTAAAGTTTAAATTTATCATTTAAATGAAAAGGTACAATGGTTCAATATCGAAATATGTAATGATTCGAATTCACACTAGTTGGAAGAATATATAAACAAGAAAGAATAGTGAGAATAAAGTGTAGTTGAATTTGTTGAAGTATATATATTTATATATAATGGATTGAATGAAGCTTCATTCTATCAGGTTGGTGCCTATTTACAAGTTGGGTCTTGTATGAGGATTGGATTCCTCACATCTCAATTGGATCTGAGATCAACAAACTGGGACTTATTATGAGGGTTGAATTCCTCATTTCTCAGTTGCATTTGAGAACTACAAGTTGGGTATTGTAACAGAGAGTTGGGTCTCTCATATTTTCTTGAAGTTGAAGATATTCAAAGATTGATCTTATGTATTCATTCAAGTTAAATAAATAAATAAAATGTTTATTCTTTTATATATTGTTTGAGAAAATGAAATAAATATATGGTGTTAAGTTAATTTATGAAAAGTGGAAAATTGTTAAAAGTTTTGTGACACTAATTCACCCTCCCCCCCTCTCAGTGTCAAGTGTCCATTTCAACAACTTGTTCTTTATATTTACTTTTTTTAATTGTCTGAAGTCGATATACAACCTCAATGCCACATATTTCTTCTTCACAAATAAAACTGGGGCACCCCAAGGTGACACACATGGGCATATATACCCCTTCTTCCAAAGCTCTTAAAGTGCATTTTCAACTCCTTTAGCTTTGGTGTACTCATCATGTATGGAGTCTTTGACACTGGAGTTGCTCCAAAAATTAAGTTTATAGAGAAATTGTTGGCACACAGGGGCAGGCCCAGGGTTCAACACTTCAACAGTGCAACAAAAAAACCCTAACTACCGTCCCTTTCGGCAACACTCGGGAAGAAGATGAAGTCTCACCTAAGGTAGAGGTAGGGGTGGTTGCAGGACTCAAGCGTCTACAACCTAGATGGGACACAGATCTATGATTACAACACCTTAACAAAGAACTTATCAGTTATCATTCATTATTATTTAACTTTTGTTCATAGCACAGGTAAACCCTAATTACAGAACAATGCAGTATTCAACCAGATCTAATACATTCAAGCACTAAGCACATCAAAACAGGTTATATCTAGCATTCATTCATATTACTCATCACTAATATATCATATTAAATTCATCTAAACATATATTATTACACTAAGCGTAAATCACATGAATAATGTGGCAACCATAAAGCACAAAGCAACCATAGCACAAGATATACGTGGTTCACCCCCAGCCTGGGGCTACGTCCACCAACTCTTCTTCTCTTTATTGTCTTATTTAAATCATCTACATGCACAGAGCCACAAAATATCATAGGACATGAGATCTACGTGCACTTCACCAGATCCTCCTTTCTGAAGCTAAGTTACAGCACAAAGCCCTCTTACAATCTACACAAGCTTCTTACATCCAATTGCACTTAGCTCTACAAGTGTTCAACACAACATGCATAAAGCATTTACAGCTATCACTTGCACTTAGCACAACACCACTTGTCTCTCTACTTACATCACCTAGCTACTTATTTAGACATTAGAAAAAGGGCCTAAACATGGGTAAACCCATGGGCCGACATCCCCATACCCGTTACATAAACCCTAACCCCAAAAAGTTCCATAAAAGGTGACGAGATTCCACAATCTCTGCTTCAACTTGTGCTTCTTCTTCGACCAACTTGGAAAAGTCCCAAGATTGGTCAAAACATGACCAATGCTTCAACAAAACCTGGTCAAGGGCCAATAGGCCACCAACACTCACCTGTGACTTGTCCTGAGTCACTCCGATATGGGTAACTATGATTCAAAGGCCTCAATCTTGGCTCAAGATGATTCGACCTATTGCTTCACCAAGGCCTCTTTTTCGACAAACTTTTGAATAAATGCCTCTTTCATAGGTCCTTCCAATCATTGTTCAACTGCGATGACTACTTGTTCTAGTTCTTCTCCTTGTCCTTCAATCTCCTCAAACAGTAGGCAAGTTGCATCCTGGATGGGTTGGAGCTTCTGAGTCACTTCCATGCTTTTTCTCTGTATGGCATGGACCTGTTTTTGAGCAATACGTTGTTCCTAGGATATTTTCATCCTCTCAACTACTGACAGGAGCTTCAACTGCGTTTGAACTGATGTTGCTTGTTTCTTTGCCTTTTGGACTTGTGACTCTAGTGTTTTTAGTTCAGAGTCCTCTGTAAGTCGCTTATAAGTCTATGTACTTCTACTGCTAAGTTTTTTACATTCCAAAGCTAATTCTTTGATTATATCAACTTTGCTTTGTGTTGGCAAATCTTTAACAGACAGTGCATGCTTGTATACTTGTCATTTATGGCAAGTACAACACTGAAGATGGCATGAGTATAGAAAGTATGAAATAGATGGGAATTATGAGAAGACGCTGCAAAGAAGATTCGAATAAGCTCAGAAGAGATAGTGTAGAGGATTTGTATACTTGTCATTGATGGCAAGTACAACAGTGAAGATGGCATGAGTACAGAAAGTATGAAATAGATGGGCATTATGAGAAGACGCTACAGAGAAGATTTGAATAAGATCAGAAGAGATAGTGCAGAGGATTGTTGGCAGATCATCGATGGCAAGATCAGAGTAAGCGGAACAAAGTAATCTCTGGAGGAGAAGTAGCATTTTTTATTGTTGGATCCCATTTACAATTCTCGATGACCGTTAGATCAAGTGTTGATCGGGATTGTTGATCTAAGATTCCATTTCGGAGTTTCATGACTCGCGACTTGGAGAGACAAGAAATATGACCATTGAAATCATGATATGTGAAATCGTGATTTAATCACAGCTGTCATATCAAGGTGTGATCTGGACCATCGACTCCATTTCGTAGTTTCGTGACTCGTGACTTGAAGAGGCAAGAAATATGACAATTGAAATCATGATATGCGAAATCGCGATTTAATCGCAGCCGTCAGATCAAGGTGTGATTTGGACCATCGACTCCATTTCGAAGTTTCGCGACTCGCGACTTGGAGGGGCAAGAAATATGACCATTGAAATCATGATATGGAAAATCATGATTTAATCGCAACCGTAGATTCATCGAGATCATGGACCGTTGATTTAAGCTTCATTTCAGAGTTTCACCTATCGCAACTTGGAGTGGCAAGGACCTCCATCGAAGGAATCATGAGATGCGAATTCACAATGAGATATGGACCGTAGATTCATCGAGATCGTGGACTATTGATTTAAGCTTCAGTTTGGAGTTTCTCCTATCGCAACTTGGAGTGACAAGGACCTCCATCTGTTAAGAACCAAACATCAATATAGCATAGAAAAACCTCAGGAAAAGTACTCAACGCCTTGAAAAAGAGATAATTTCATATAATAAGCCTCTTCGAGGGGGCAACCTCCTTTTACCCCACTTAAATGTTCAAGTACAAGATGATTCAAAATGAAAATGTCTCCTTGGTATATATA
>JASDQU010735178.1:34587-50739 GCA_032191745.1 Picea mariana
ACCTCATGGAGCAAGAGTCCTCTCTGATGCAAGCCCGGGCTGGTGGTGATGGAAACTGCTACTGCTGACAGGACAAATCTGACGAAGAAGAAGAGAGATGGGCCCTCCAGGGCCATGCTCAAGTCAATCCTGCTCTCGACACTCCATGTCTAGGACCATGTGGGCCTTGAGACATGATCTCCTAGTTATCCCTAGATATCGGGGATAACAGTACCAATATCAACGAGCAACCATCTTCAACCTTGTAGTAAAGGTTGGGATCTGCATCGCTCTTGATAAACCCCAAGTTCATCAAATAATTGTCTATTATGGCATACCATGCCCTGGGTGCCTACTTAAGCTCGTACAAAGCTTTCTTCAATTTACAAATATGGGACTCCTTCCAATAGATCACAAAACCTTGTGGTTGCTCTATGTACACTTCTTCAATTACACAATTCAAGAAAGCAATCTTTACATCCATCGAGTGTAATTTCCAACCCATAACAAAAGCAATACAAATAATAGATCTAATAAAAGTGTACCTGGCTACTGGAGCAAATGTCTCATCATAATCTTCTCCTTCTTTTTGGGAGAATCCTCTAGCCACAAATCTAGCTCTGTACCTCTCTATGTTGCCATCTACAGTATACTTGATCTTGTAGATCCACTTGGAAGTCATTATCGACTTCCCTTCTGGTCTCGGAACCACTTCCCACGCATCATTCTTCATGATGGATTGGTACTCTTCCATCATAGCATCCTTCCACACTTGTTGCTTCGCAGCTTCCTCATAAGTGGAAGGTTTTGAATCAATGATCTTACTCATCCACGCCACATAGCTAGAAAACTTGCATGGTCTTTTGTTCTCTCTGAAGGAGTCACTGGGAGTTGCATGTTTGTTTGCTTCCTGCAAAGTGTTTTGGAGCCATGTTGGTCTCTTCTTGGTAACTGTAACCTCTCTAGGTGAATCTACCGGTACCTCTAGCTCTACTTTCTCATTATGATCTTCTGGGATATGTTCTTCTCGAGTAGAGTCAATCATCACTGCATCCTTTGGAGCCTCTTGCTCCTCTTGCTCCTCATCCATGTGAGACTCTCTAGATTTCCTAAAGTTTGTTTCTTCATCTAAGGTGACATCCCTGCTAATCTCAATCTGTCTATGTTCGGGGATGTATATTCTATAAGCCTTGGAAGTCTCACTGTATCCAACGAAGTTGCCCTACTTTCCTGAAAACTCTAGCTTCGTTCTCTTTTCCTTGGGAATATGTATGTAGACTAAGCAGCCAAATATCCTCAAGTGGCTAACTTTTGGTTTCTTTTCGRTTAATACTTCTTCTRGTGTCTTGTTCCCCAATATCTTATGAGGACTTATGTTCTAGACATATACAGTTGTAATGGATGCTTCTGCCCATAGATGCATGGGTAAGTTCTGGTCATGGATCACTGCTTTAGCTGCTTCTACAATTAATTTGTTCTTTCTCTCTGCAAYCCCATTTTGTTGGGGGTTGTAGGGAGTTGTCAGCTCCCTCTTAACCCATGCTTCTCWGCAAAATTCCTTGAACTCATTTGTGGTGTATTCACCTCCATTATCTAACCTCAAAACTTTAATCTTGCTTCCAAAGAGATTTTATACTAAAGCCTTGAATTCTTGAAACTTATTGAAAACTTCATCTTTTGTTTTCAAGAAATAGATCCATGTTTTACGTGAGAAATCACCAATAAAAGTGACATACTATAAAAAGTAACCTAGAGATGGTACTGTCATTTGTCTACATACATCTGAATGTATAATGTCCAAGATCCCCTTGGATCTATTGTCATTGCTTGGAAAACTTCCCTTGGCATTCTTACCAAGTGCACATCCTTTGCATACTCCATCATGCTCCACCTGCATATTGGTAGACATGTAACCATCTTGCTCAAAAYTGGCAAGGCTCTGTAGTTGAGGTGAGCAAGTCTTCAGTGCCATAGCTCACTAGAGCTAATATTGTTGCGTACAAGGGCTTATGCTCGGTGTCCCTTTAATTTATACAATCCTCCCTCTCGGACACCAATCATAGTAGTTGAATCTATACTTGAACCCTTAGGCCATAGAAGGACTTCGCCATCAATACAAGCTACTCTAAAGCCTCGATAGCCTCGATCTTCTAAAGTAGAGATAGAGAGAAGATTCTTCTTTAAACCTTGTACAAGCAATATATCCTTTAATGAAATAGAGTTACCTAAATCAATTTGGTAGGAGGCTTCTCCTATAGCTTTTACTACATGCTTGGAATCATCTCCAAGTTCCACCTGAAGGGATGAACTCTTTGCTGTCAAATTTGTAAGAGAATTTCGGAACCCGGTCATGTGTGCTTGGAAGCACCACTGTCCACTAGCCAAATATCACTTCCTTGAGTGATGGTACATGAAGAGTTGAGATAAAGACATACTCTTCATCTTGTGTTTCCCTTGTCTTCTTCTGAGATGTAGACTCCTCCATATATGTTGCATGTGCATGATGTTTTCTCTTTCCTTTCCCTTGAGAACAATGGTAAGCAAAGTGTCCCAACTTCTGGCAGTTGAAACATCTAATCTTAGATACATCCTTCTTGTGATCTAGAATTGATCTTCTATTTTTCTTCGGACTGTTGTTTCTTCTTTCCTTTTCTTTACACGAGCAGCAAAAGGTTGGTTTTCTTCATCATTGGTCTTCTGCATCTTCGATGTCAATCTTGATTCTTCTTGGACACAGTCTGTCCATAGCTTGTCAAATTTAGGCAATTTCCTTATTGCACAAATTCCTTGAAGATAACTACCCCAAAATATTTTGGTCGGGGTGTTTGGTTCACATAATGAACCTTTTGATGCATAATATCATTAAAATGAAGGACCATGATTATAGATGGATTTGTGCTTTGTACAAGAGAGGGAAGAAGATGATAAGATTTATTACCAATCATAGCATGGCCCACTTCATTTTTCACAATCACTCCAAGTTGGAGTTACTAAAGATTGCAAAGACCAGATTTGCTAGCTATTATCTCACCTTTAGGCACCTGTTGAAGATAAGAGAAGCATTGGCTAGTATGGCCTTCAGTGATTCATGGCAGGATCTAAAAGACGGGGCTACATCCACGTCTGTGAGAAATGACTTTTAGGAGGTGGAGGACACAGTTCTTGATGGCCATTTTTGGCAACAGGTTCGGCATATTCTGTAGTTCACCAAACCCATTTACAGTATGATTTGGTTTGCAGATACAGATCAGCCGGTGATTGGAGAGGTGTATGAGCATATGGGCAGCATGCTAGGCCAAATCAAAGACATTGTTCAGCCGAGGGATGCGATCTTGTATGATCATATCCATAAACTTGTGGTCAAAAGGTGGGATAATTTAAATGTTCCACTCCATGCCCTGGCATATATCCTTACCCCAAAATATTATTCTTCGTCTTGGTTGGCCTAACCAGCACATGGAGGTGGGGATAGAAGAAAACCACACACAGATCCAGAGGTGCAAAATGGATATATGCTTGCATTGGACAAGTCGGTACCTGATGAAGAGAAGTGTGCTCAAGTATGAAGTGAATTGAGCAAATACATCAGTGAGCATAGAGTCTTTGGTAACTTGCATGCAACCAAAGATCGAGACAGGTTGTGTTATATCGAATGGTGGAACACGTATGGCTCCTCTACCAAACATTTTCATAAATTGGCGATGAAGGTGCTTTCTCAGGTCGTTAACACCTCTTCTACAGAGAGGTGTTGGAGCACCTATAGCTTCGTCCACAGTGTAAAGAGAAACAGCGTGAATGGAGACTGGGCAGAAAGCTTGGTTTATGTGCATTACAACTTGAGGTTATTCTCCCATTATTATGATGCAAGGGGGGATGCTTTTTGTAAAAGAGATACAACTTGGGACAACAATCCAAAGGAGACTAATTTGGATGGAGCCATGGTTTTAGAGTGCTTGGAAGCGAAAATTTTGGGTGATCATATTCCTGGAGAAGACATGCCACCCCCATCCACTAGCAGCGTTCTAGATGCATCAATTTTACCTTTATCTTCACAGCGTCCATTGTCACATGGGGGCCATTCAGTTGTTGGTCATGTTCCACGATCACTTCCACCTACTCCTACTCTTCTTCAAAGATCATAGGAGAAGAAACTAAAATTTTCTCGTGGCAAAAGGAAAACTTAAAGCATAATACTTAGTACTTGCTACTATATACTAGATCTCTTTTTTAGTTTCTTGTTGAGAAGTAGTCTCTAGAACTTAGTACTTTGTCTTGACTCTTTATTATGGCTTATTCTGTAAACAATGAACTTATGAACTTATGAACATTTTATGACAGTTTACCTTTGAAGTTTGAAATTTGAATTTTGAACTATTGATTGAATCTAACAACTCTTTGGTAATTAATATGATGCTCTAGAGTCTTTTTCATTTTGTGGTTGATGTTGTATGTTACAATCTATTGAGGACAATTGTTTATGATTGATGTAATATGTGTACTAAATGGTTGATTCTTTAATTATCATCACTAATCCATTAGTTAAATGATCTTATATCTATGTTTTCATGTTTTTTTGCAATTGATTCAACATTTTGCATGCTTTATATATATATATATATATATATGTGTGTGTGTGTGTGTGTGTGTGTGTGTGTGTAATATGCTCCTACTCCCGAAAAGTTTTGAAAATTGTTGCCCCGCTCCCGCTCCAACCTTGGTTGTAACTCTCTATCTTGACTTGTCTTTATAGATTTAGTTGAAACCAAAACCCTAATCTATTTAAAGATTACTCCTAGTCTAAGTTGTGCATGCATGAAATACACTTTTTAGACTCAATTTCTAAAAATAAGACTTTCACTTTTCAACTAAAGTGAATTACAAAATAGAAGTTACTTTTCAAGAATAGAATCACTTTTTGAAAATAGAATTATCTTTCGAAAATATCTCAAACTAATTCATGTTCAAGCTATAATTTTCAACAGGTGGTTTGTTGATCTTGAAAAAATGGTTTGTACAGCCCAACCCAAACGCTACAAAGATATACTAGGTGGATGTCCTTAAATTGGTCAACCCCTATAGAGAAATGGCATGGTTGTTTGCTCGACTAGTTGGACAAGAGATTACAACTTACTTGTATAGGTATGTGGTCTTTATCATTTTCTACAGTGTGCACAAGAAAGAGGTATTTGACTCGGTAGAATTGATTTCCAATGAAATTTCATGCTAGTTATTTGAATAGTAGAAGACTAGATAAGATAAATTTATTAATGTCCA
The DNA here is from genome assembly GCA_032191745.1 of Picea mariana. Taxonomy (NCBI): domain Eukaryota; kingdom Viridiplantae; phylum Streptophyta; class Pinopsida; order Pinales; family Pinaceae; genus Picea; species Picea mariana. The sequence continues at coordinate 39,841 of JASDQU010735178.1, forward strand.
ACAAGTGACCACAAAGAGGTTGATGGGACTGCTAAGTACAATAGGATCAATACTATCAATACATTGTGAGAGTGCAAGGGCCACTCCAAATCTAATCTAAGATCTAAAACCTAACAGCTAGGAAAGAAAGTGTTGTTGGCCACTCTATAGCAAAGGGCCAAGAGCCAAAAAATCCAAAAACTCCCTATAGAGATGCAGTAGAGGAGGGCATAAGGGAAAGGGAAAAAGTCTCAATGTCCCTAGGCCTATCATTTGAATATGGGAGGGAAACATTTCACTCCTACAAATGATCTTCCTCTATAGATGTGTCTCTCCTCGAATTCAAGGCCAAAGAGAGAAAACTCACAATAGAATACTATCCACCATTGCTAGAAAAATTGTTGGTCCTGTTATAGCGCAAGTTGTAGGTTGGGCAAAGCTCGACCCAACCACAAAGCAAGTGCTACAACTTGGGAATCTTGCACCCATTGTCACCTCAATGTAGGTCCCGCACTTCAAGGGTTACTAGGTCACTCTAGGGAGGTGATCCCGATGACCCTAGGGGATTGAGATGGAGATGGATATAAAAGGAAGTGAAGCCCCTAGAGGTCAACTCTAAGTGGGATGAAAGGTGGGAAAAAATGCCTTGTAAGTCAAGTAATTGTTGCCCCACAGGTATAGTACTTCTCCGAATGATTGTACCTGCCCAAGACATAAGAAAAGACACTTTGCAATGATATATGTTAGTTGGATCAGCAAGTTAAGCTTGTTGTCCCTAATTTGCAGCAGTAATGACAGTTTATATCAGCAAATAAAACATCTAAATCAACATACAAAGATCTAAGCTAGTTAAGTAAATCAGTATCAAGATTAGCAATGAATATAGGTTGAAAGATGGCACTTAAGAAGCTAGAGAAGATGGTTGTTGTAAACATGTGTTTTTTGCAGAAAATTGCAGCCTTATGGTTGTAGCATTCAGTGGCATGCAGTAGCAAAATCAACCATGGAAAAGTGCCAAGAACTAGCCCAAAAGGTGCGCCCTAGTTAGTAGAGTAAGTGAGTGAAATTTAGGAGCTAGTCTAGGGTTAGTTTAAGAGTTATAGCTAGTAGTTTATCTAGGTTAGATCAGCCCTAATGGTTGTAGGTTAGGGTTTGTAACAGCAAGCAAAGTAATGGGAGAGAGGGGACGCCCTAGTAGAAGAAGACTCCTCTCAATGAGGCAAATCAACTTTAAGCAAGAAACCTTTCGAAAGATCAAAATTTGTGTTTTCCAAGGCAATGATTTTATATCTCCAATGCAAAAAAGTATGGCTAGTGCCTTTACTATTGGGTTAATGGAGTCAAATAAACAAAGAGCTAGAGAAGCTACTTTTTAGGGGGTGTAAGCCCTTTTACTTCCCAAAGCAAGTTTCTCTAGCTAGGGTTTAAGCTAAGAGGGTGTATGCCCTTATACTTCTCTTAGCAAACCCTTATATAATCAATGAGATGAAGTATAAAATGATGAAGACTATGGTGGGGGTGTATGCCCTTATACTTCCCACCTAGCTCCTAGCATAACAATACTTGACTTGAAAAAATGATAGCATAATAGTAAAATACCATACCAAGATCAAGAGAAATGCCAAGATAATCCACCATAAGTGCTAGAAAAACATCATCCAAGGCTAGCGCCTCATTCCTCCATCAACCATTCATCAATATAGTCATAAACAAGTGCACAAGAGATAAAAAGAGCCAAGTGTAGCAAAAATTTCAGACCAAGTCCTCTCACAATAGGAAGAGTTATGTTCAAAATGAGATCTTATGATCTCTATTTATACAAAATGTAGCTAATATAGTTTGTCCACATACTTTAGGGTAAAACACAAGATTAGGGTTTAACAACCCTAATCTTGCCCCTTTTTACAAAATAATACTAAACATTTCCTTTAAAATTTCACTTTTGCACAAATAAAACCCTAATTTAGAAGGACGTCACCCCTTTAGGGAACATTTTTCCACTTTAAGGAAGTCGTTGGTGTTGGAGAAGCATGGGTAGACCTCCAAAGGCCACATGTCAAGCATCTAAGCACTCTCATCATGGTGAAGTCCCTCTTCTCCTCAAAACATCGATGTGTCAAAAGACTGGCACCTCACCACCATGCCCTAGCCCCCAAAGCATGATGTCACGCTCAAAAATAGGATGTTTTGCCCCACCTAGGAAAATCTTTTGGCAAGTGGGGGTTGGGCTATGTCATCCAAGTCTGATCTCTCTCATCCGACATGCAAGCCCTTGGCATCCAACCTATGGGCTTGTAGCCCCATGGAAGCCCAAGCTAGGATTGTTCTCCCAAAACCGTCCACCAACTAGGTCCCGCAAAGACAAGTGAGCATGCCCTCCAAGGATCTCAAGTCATAACATCATGATAAGTGAAACCAATCAATAAATAAGCCATCCAAGCATGTGCATTAAAGATCACTATATCAAATAATTAACAGCTCAAAGGCATTATGCGACTTGTCAAGCTTGAATATGGGAGGGTTGACGAGGTGTCCTATTGGGTAGATCTTGCCCTAGGTCAAGGAGAGTTTCCAAGAGATCCCTCTCTAAGCCATGTAAAGTGGTTGAAGTGGTTGGGGTCAAGACTCAATGGGCATAGGGCTCATGACATACAAGGGGTCGTAGTGTCTCATTCATGGGTGCCTTTGTAGAGGGTGTGTGGTACCTTCGTTTGCAATGCACTTTTTCCAAGCCCATAAATTGCCTTTTATCTTTCTTTATTTATTTTCTTTCAATATAGCATAAGGAGAGATTGAAGGTCGTTGCCCTAGCATGGTGACCAGATGATGGCAACGTCACCCACAAACACCTAATGGAAATGAGAAGGTTGCCTCGTGATGAGACCCCCTTTCTCTCAGCCATGTAACTGAAAGCCATCACCCTGGTTTGGTGACCAGAAGATGGTAATGTCATACCACTAGATATTCATGGACGTGATAGGTCGGCTCGTGATGAGACCTCTTATCCTTCAACTAACCTTTTAAGCATTCTTTATTATATTGTGGGTCCCCTTTATTCAAAGATAAGCGTTTCATTGCTTTCTTGGGTGATCCTTGGGCGAAGCATCTGGAAGGTTTATACAAGGCTTTTATCTTTTACCCAACATCAACCCCTCTGGGCCTTTAGCCCCTTCTTCCCATAGAATGAGGGGCAACCCCTTCTTAGGTCAATACACCCTAAAATCCCAAGAGATAAGGAAATGGGTGGGAAAAATGATGGAAAGTGGTAAGTATGGTCGGGAACGGTACGATGGCTCATTAAGGGAGTTCCCAGTAGCAAACCCATCCCTAAGAAAAACCACTTACAAGGGCATAATGTCAACCACCAAGGTGAAGCAGGACAAAAGGTATAATGTCCAAGCATATATCATGAAATCTAGAGCAATCTAAGATACAACATAATCAAATGGCTTAAATATTGAAATGATGCTCACCATAATACTGACTTGTACCTCATGAAGCAAGGCCCACTGCCTTCCGGAAGCTAGCTGGTGTGGTGGATGCCATCTGCAAAACTGAGACCATCTATGGTTGTGAGTGGGTTTTCCATCTGTGCAAAAGGGTATTGTTGGTCATGTAATCTCTCGACAGTCCATATCTACAACTTGAGCGCCTCGAGACATGATCTCCTTAGTTATCCACAAAATGGGGATAACAGGTCCACTGTGTATATCATCGTCTAAAGGGAGGGACCTGCTAGTATTGTTAGGTAGTAGAGCGATACCTCCTAAAAGTGTGAGTCTCATCCCAAGATTTGAGTTAGCAACTCCACATGGATTTTGTTGGTGGGAGGCAGAAAACCCCACAGGACCTATCGAATCTAGACCCTATTGGAATGGTGTTGTTGTTAGCCCGCTCATTGATGCACCTATCTGCTAGGAGCACCAGAAAGAAGGATCCAATTGTTCAAGTGGTGTTTGACTAGGGATTGCCTAAGCATGGAAGATTGAAGATCAAGTACCTCCCTCATAAACAAGCTAAGCACCACTAATCCAAGAATTGGAAAAAGATGGAGAAAGAGAATTTTGAGACTCCCTGAAGAGGCAATNCACTGTGTATATCATCGTCTAAAGGGAGGGACCTGCTAGTATTGTTAGGTAGTAGAGCGATACCTCCTAAAAGTGTGAGTCTCATCCCAAGATTTGAGTTAGCAACTCCACATGGATTTTGTTGGTGGGAGGCAGAAAACCTCACAGGACCTATCGAATCTAGACCCTATTGGAATGGTCTTGTTGTTAGCCCGCTCATTGATGCACCTCTCTGCTAGGAGCACCAGAAAGAAGGATCCAATTGTTAAGTGGTGTTTGACTAGGGATTGCCTAAGCATGGAAGATTGAAGATCAAGTACCTCCCTCATAAACAAGCTAAGCACCACTAATCCAAGAATTGGAAAAAGATGGAGAGAGAGAATTTTGAGACTCCCTGAAGAGGCAATAGAACCATTCTCGTATCTCGAAGTAGATAGGACACTGAAAAATAAAATTCTCCTCTGTCTCAATCTCCTACATATGACATAGTTGGTAAGTCCTATCCTCCCATGGAATCCGATGCTCAACCTCTACTTGAAGCCTATGTGAATCCACCCAAAATTGGCCCATAGAGATCATGGGCATAGTTGGTAAGTCATGTCCTCCCATGGAATCCGATGCTCAACCTCTACTTGAAGCCTATGTGAATCCACCCAAAACTAGCCCATAGGGGTCATGAGCATGTGCATCAAATGTTGTAGCATGTAAGGGGTCGAACAAAAAGGTCATCTCTTAGCTCCAAGAAGTGCTCTGGGTATAAGGACATTTTGGGCTTTAGCGCCCCTAATGGATCGAGCTAAGTGACCTAGATGCAATGCCTATAAATGTGATGTATGATAATCCTGTTCACATCCTACTTATTTGAAAAGAGATGTCCAGGGGTATCCAAAGAATCCCTGAAAAGAGGGAGGCAATACACCAAGATTCCAACCAACTAGAGAAGACCTGCAACCTCTAAAAACTAGCAACCATGAACTCGACCACTAGGTCTACTCAAGGCCATGGCCTTTGATAACAGTCCCTACCAGGTGTCAAGTCGACAAAGTGACAGATATGATGCAGAAATAAGAACAATCTAAAAATGGTCTTGGGCTAGAAAGGTTGTGAAGATTCTACATGTCCTATTTCATTTTTGCTTTGGTCTTTAATAAGATTTTCGAAAATTTGTCAATCCAAGCCGATGTTGACCAAAACATTGAGCCTATATATTTATGGTATCCTTTGTTTTGGAGGCATAAGGCCCAAATCCATTTTTATGAAATTCAAGACTCTTTTGTGAGGAAAGTTAGGTAAATGGCTATGGGAAAGGAGCCTGATGCTTTGACCTTTGATGTGGGAATTTTTCTCACAAGGAAGGGCAAGTTTTTCAATGAGGAAAAATTTACCTATATTAGATTGTAAGGTTTCAAATTTGTTTGTGATTGATTCTTCTTGGAGGAGGTTGGCAAACAATATACAAAATGAGGTAATTTTCCTCACCATAAGAAGAAAAAACAATTCATGTTTGTGCCTTTCCGATTTGTCAAAGAGTTTGAGAAAGATATTGTACAAATGGTTAACAACACCAGAGTTCTCGTTTCATTTAAAATGAGAGAGGCTAGTGTTGTTCTAGGGTATGATCTAGAGAAGTTGTCTAAGATGCATTTGTTATCCTTTGGCCATACTCTGTGCATCCCTTAGTTTGAGTTTGTCAAGAAAGGAGGAGCAGATAACGAGGATGTTGTTATCGAGGATCATATTGGTGACAGAGCGATACTACAAGGATTGTCCAGGAATCAAAACCTCCTTGAAGGCTCCTATACGCTCATAAGTTCAAACACCAACACAAAGATTAAGAAGAGATGGGAAAGAGTCCTGGAGGAAAATCAAAAATATGACACTGTCAATGAATAGCACCTACACGGCACATGCAGAGAGGGAAACCAAGGTCTGGTTCTAAAGAAGGGGCTATGGCAAGTTCCCTAGGAAATGTCTCATCATTGACCGAGTGGACTACTTCTACTTCATATGGAAGTACAAGTAAGAAGAAGACCAATGAAGCTTGTGGAAATGGTGATGATGGAGAGGATCCTAAAAATTCGAATAGAGAAAGAACATACCACCCATGTGCATCCTAGGAGTAAAAGGATGGTGACTAATGAACAGGGGGTACTATCTAGAGGAGATGTTGAAAAACAAGTTGATCCTATTGACAACACTAAAACTTTAAATGACATAGTTGGACCACTTTTGGGGGTGTTAGCCCAAGTAGACAACATTAAAGCAGTGGGAAGTGACATGGTAGAACAAGAGATGACCACTTTTATAGTAGTAGAGAGTGAGATCTACTCCGAGGCATGAAGAAACCTCGCCCCCGAGTTCGAAGACCTGCTCTGATGATGAGATGTACCATAGGAGAAGATCTAAGGATAAGAGGAACTAGAAGAAAAGAAGTAGGTCTGTAGACTATCATGGAATGGACCCATCTCTCCTACCATCCGAGACCAAATGAAGAAAGTTGAGTATAGTCGGGTGACTCAAGGGGGGACTGGTGGGGTGTTTGGATCATCTGTTGCGCTGCTGACTGGTAGAGGTAGTGCATTTATGAGGTCTAGGGGATCGCATCCATCTCCTGGGAAGGGATCCGGTCTGTTCATGCCAATGAAATCTCGTGGGACGAGGGAAGCTCCCACAGGTACACATTGATCTAGAGTTCGAGGCTGAGTTGGTGTCGATCTGTCGTTTTGTGCCCCTTCCTAAGGGTAGCACCGTGAGAAAGATGTGGTCCGTTGAGTAGGCTCTTATCTCATAGGAGGCTGAAGAGTATGGGCTCTAAGCCTGAGGACCTCCTATATGTATAAGGCTAAGCATCGTTGATCTGGATACCTGAAAAAGCTCGTGAGGGTCTGAGCCCCCCTGAAAAAGCAATCAAATTGCCCCATGATCTCATAATAAATGGGGCAACAGAAGATGAAGTGCTCCTCAGTCTTGACCTCATGTAGCTGGCATAGCTGACAAATCCTATCTGGTCGGTCAATTTGGTGGTCTGTCTCTACCCGAAGTCTATTAGAGCCCACCTTGAACTAGCCTAGAAGAATGCGAAGAGACTGTACCCAGGGGCAAAATGTATAATGTGGTCGAACGATGAACCCACCCCTAAGCTCCAAGAAATGCTCAGCGTAAAAGGCCATCTTTGGGCGTAACCCACTAGGGGGGTTAAACCAAGTGATCTGGATAAGCTGCTTATAAATGTCATCTCTGATGATTTTGTTCAACACTTGTCTGGTCAGTAGGAGATGGCCAAGTGCATCCAAGGAATACTGAAACGGAGGAAGGCAATCAATCTGAATGCCCACAGACTCTAAAAGATCTGACACCCCTACGAACCAAACTCGAGCCCAGCATAATGGGCTAGAGAGGGCAATGGTCTCAAAAGAGCAATAAGCCAAGTACAGGTACTGGTCTCGACCCTTCGCTAAGTCGACTAAGCCCCAGATGCGATGCAGAAAAGAGACCAGTCCGAACAATGTCTCAAGTCGAAAGGGTCGAACCCCAAACTCTGCGAGGATGATGTGATGAGGGTATGACTACTTGCATCTAATGATGCGTCAAAGGAGAAGGGTCTAGACTCTCTCCATTGAGGCCCAATCAGACCTCAGTAAGGAAGGCCCCCAAATCTCTAAACCATAGAGAACAGTGGGATAGATAAGAGAGTCAATGACAGAAATCTTGGATGAGATGTCCCGGAAATGGTGGCGAAAACATTGTCTCTCAAGAAGGGCTAAAGACCTATAGCCCTTGGCAATCCGAGGCTGGAGGGTCGAACGCAAACTGAAACGGGGTCCTATAAATAGTACTCCCAAGTACGTGTAGGAGCTGGTGATCTCAATCTCCTCCCTTCTGAAGAGGAAATGAAGGTCTACAGACTTCTTCGACCCGTTGAAAATCATAACCTTGGTTTTACCCAAGTTGACTGTCAACTATCGAAGAGAGCGAGGGCATCCAACAGTCTTTGTAATCCCTCTGTAGTTGAGGCTAGGAGGACAAAATCATCAACGAAAAGCAAGATGGATATCAAAACCCGGTGGAGGAGACACCCATCACTATCCTGGATATGCTTATGGAGAAAGGTCTCTAGCTCATCAATATAAATCCCAAACAATGTGGGGGACAAGGGGCAGCCATGTTTAACTTCGATTGTACTCGTGATGAAATTTGACGTCCCGTGGACTGTACAAAGACGACCAAGAACCGACTCATACATGTGCATGATGGCAATCAATAGGTTATGGGAGATGCCAATGTCTCTAAGCCTCTGGAACAAGGCTTCTCGCAGGATAGAGTCAAAAGCCTTCCAAAAATCTACAAAACAGCAATAGACTTTTCAAGACCGATGTTGTGCCTCCTCAATGATGGCCCAGAGGGTGAAGATGTGATCAATGGTCTAATGAGAGGGTTGGAATCCTACTTGTCCCCTAGCTCTGAGGTGTCTACACTCCAACTCACTAGAGAGCTTCCTATGGAGAGTCGTAGCATAAAGCTTCGAGAAAGTATGGCCCACCATGATCGTCGTGTAAATGTTGGGATCCAAGCTGGGGCCTGATTTGTGTATCGGGTGAATGATGTGGTGTGACCAAGCTGGAGGAAAATCAGTGTGAACCACATGGTTGAAGAGATCATCCAAGTAAGGAATCAAAGCAGGGAGACCATGCTTAAAGAACTCCGCCTGAAAACCTTCCTCATATGTTGCTTTGTTGTTGTTCATCATCCAAATGGCCTCTCTGATGTCATTGTCTGAGAATAGGAAGCATGAGGAGGGTGGAGAGGTAACCTAAATATGGACATGTCCAGGGATATCATAGAGCAGCTCAAGAATTGTTGTCTAGAGTTAGAAAAGTTGTGCCAGGTAATGTATAGGAGAGGATGGCCTTGTTCTTAGATCTTTGGGAAGTCGTAAATAGTACCTTTGTTCTCACCAAAGAGATTCTTATGCTCAAAGAAATACTAGAAGTTGAACTTCGGAAAGATGAAGGATTTTATCAATCTTATAAAGGACTTTGTCAAACTTTGAATATGTGATCTTGTTCAAACCCTTTCCAATGATAAAGCAGTATTTCAGTAAATTTTTCTGTGATACTTGTTTCATATTTTGTTTACCTTCTTCTAGCAAAAATTTTGATTGTTTCTATTGCTTGCATTATATAAAGGAGGCAAAGATAATTGTGTTTGAGTAATTCAATCTATATATAAATCTTTTTTTTACATTCTGCAAACGACTAAGACTACATGGCCCACTCTCGGGCAGCAATGAATGCTTAAAGTAGTATCTATTATATTGAGAACCTTATTATTTGTTGTAATTAAAAATTGTTAAGAGATTTACTGCCTAGTATCTTTCCACTTTGTTTAATAAGCATAAGAGGAGTATCCCCTCTATAAAAACAAAGGAGCACACTCTTTGATCCCGACAAAGATTCCCCTCGTCATTGACCCCTTTGCTCCTGTGAGGAAAAAGAGATCAACAAGCCAAGCAAGGTTTGAACCTGGGTCACGTTTACTGCTAAACCATGTCTGGCTAGACAATACGAAACTCAGCTTATCTTTGGATGGTTTCTTCTCTTATATCTTATACATTATAAATATTTTAAAGAGCATATTCTTCATATGAAAAAGGCCCCGAATAAAACAGAATAGAAGTGAATTTCACTTTGAACAACCTAAGTAGAGTGCATCAGGGGTATGAACTAAAAGGAAGGGGCGTCAATGGATCAGAAAAATTCAAGGCATTTGAAATGGGGAACAGATAGCACTCCACTCCAATGAGACATTCTCATTCCCATGCCTATGCCTACCTATCATAAGTCTTATCCTCGAAAGAAATCAATGCATTGCCAATGCCACTCATCCATCAATCATAGTAAGATGCAAGATGACAAGACAAGGACCATGGCATGGCATTTGTCCACTCCTATTTTATCTTGCATTGCCAAATTTTAGGCAATCCATGGCAGTCTCTAATATCTTATTTATTGTCATACCATGTTTTGAATGACAATGCCTATAATTGCAATTGAAGGGAGAAAAGTCATCATGATGATGGGTGATCATAGAAAKTTGAGGTTTTATCCATCTTTAGATTTTTCCTTGTCCAAGTAAATATGTTGTTACTCTACACCCAGATGGGGTGATGACGAGTGGGGTTGCGAACGCACAYGTGTCATGCTTGGCCACCACTTAGACATGTAGTCATGATCCGTTGTGCCTTGAACTGGGAAAGTCTTTTTCAACAGGAGTGGACAGTGATGATCCATGGGAAATAGGGTACGTCACCCCTCTGGCCATTTCATGAATTCATGGCGTATTTGATACGAGAGGGAGCAAGGTACAATGGAATGATGAAGAGTTTAATAAGCATTGGTTCAACAATCATGGAGAATTGTCCTAAGATGGAGGCGACGTATTATGTTTTGATAAGGAGTGAGGGTGATGTTCTGGAAACGATTTGCATTAGGAGAGTTTGGGACTTATTCTTTGACAAGGAGGGTGGTGCTAATTTGTAGCTTGAACTGAAACGGGGGAGGAGACGGCATAGCTCTGATCGTGGCCCTTTCCTTCCAGGTAAGACCTCGTCCAAGCATGTTGATGTAAAATCTGGCTAGAAAAAGTGGGCTTTGTCTGGTGGGTCTCGTGGCTCGGGGGCGACTTGGATAGTAGAAGTTTTCTATGGTCTCAATCGATTTTTAAGCTCGAAAGAGGGTGTTGGGAACGAGAATTGAGTCTGGCTTACTCTATGGTGGTTTTGCATCTCTTCCAGAACACAGGCGAGAGGTAGAGCTAGTTCTCGAAGTGGTTTGAACGGTGGTCCTCAACGTTG
>JASDQU010735178.1:82048-96893 GCA_032191745.1 Picea mariana
ACATTCTTATCCTGAGCCATTACCCCTTTAGCCCTTTCATAAACCAGATTACCTAGGGACATCTCTCTTGGACCAGCCATCCTAAATAGAAAGAGCCCCCCATCGAGGTGACAGTGGGTGGGGAAGCTCCTGTTACGCCGGTTTTAAGCCTTGACTCAAGCTACTTAAACCCTTCCTACAAACCGTACGATAACACCACCTAAACAGTGTCGCAAGGTAATATATCATACTACAAAATTCAGCTTCTTCACAATCTGTTCAAAAGGTGAACAGAAGAACACTGCAAACACTGCAACCTCAGTATAAGCACCTTTTGTTCAGCAGAAACAGGTCAACAAGAATGAAACCAAACACAATGATTCCTTCTGCACACAGTCATCTCATGTAGCCAAACTGGTTAAAAAGGTCCAACCCTTCCAGCCACAGGTTCGTGACAACCTTCAACAAGCTAAGCAGCACAACTTCTCCAGCAAGGCATGCAGATCATCAAGGTTCAAAATCAACAAGCGCTTTCCCCTCCACCTGGGAACTCAACGCAGTGGAGACCATTGCTTCCTAAGGAGGGAGGATTGATCCAGGTCGATATCGATGGCCACCCACCTATTTCAACTGGCTCAAAACAATTTTATGGCAACTTATTGTTTTTAGCAGTTTTTCGGTTCCTAAACTTCCGGGGCCATTTTGAGGGCCTAAATGAAGTTTTTTCAGGATTGAGCACCTCAATGATATCCAAAGGCTCTGGGCCCCCAAAATGAATCTCCTCGACAATACCTTTCCAACGAGCTATCATGCACCCCAAACAAAGATCGTATGCCAAAGTTACGGCCCTGGGAAGTTGATACACCAAACTACCCAAAACAGGGTCCACAAAACTGTTGGTTTTTCATCTTCCGGGGTTAGGGTTTTGGATTTTCTTTATGTTAAAAAGGCCTTGGAGCCTCATTGTAACAACCATCTTCTTGTGAATGTGAGTAGTCGTCACATCTCTTCTCAAAGATACGCTACCACCATTCCAGCGAGTCTTTCACTCTGTATTTCTACAATTCTGTATATTTCGCTCATTAATAGAAATTGTGTATCACTGTATCTCTGTGTTTATGGTTGCATCTCTGATATATATTTATGCTATATTATTGGATATGTGAGATATCTCTGTACATTTCTTTATTATATCTTCGCTCTCATTTCATGCCAAAAATAATCTGGATCACACTCTGAGTTGAATCAATGATTTCCTTGATCCAAGAAAGTTTGCCCATGTCCTCTAGCATCAAATCAATGCAATGGGCGGCACAAGGACTCCAGTACAAGGATGGATACCTCTCCATAAGCATCCTCCCAGCAACAACATAATTATCAGCATTGTCCGTGATGACTTGGACAACATACTGCAGGCCTATCTCTTGGATAAAGCCATGCAGCAACTCACATAATAATTGTGCATCTTTTGTATATGCACTTGCATCAACACTTTTGATAAACATTATCCCCTTGGGACAATTAACCAAGAAGTTTAGAATTGACCTGCCCTTCCCATCAGTGCACCCATCCGACATCACGGTGCATCCGGTGGTCTTCCATGTTTCCCTGAGCTGAGCTAATCTTTCTGTGCAGTCGGCCTTTTCCCCTTGAAGGAGATACCCTCTCAAATCCTAATAGGAAGGGCCCCTATACCCCGGGCCAACAATTGCAGCAGCTTCAAACATGGAATGGTAGAAGGGGCTATTGGCAATGTTAAAATGTATATCACTCCAAAGAAAACATTTGGCCACAAGCTTGTCGACCTCCTCCGTCTCTTTTGTTTTGATATATGACTAAATAGAAGATTTCCCCCCATGTGTTGACCTCGACACAAAGAAAGGTGAGGTTGATGAGCGGACTACAGAAGTTGAGGGCCCTGTGGCTGAGGAGTGGGATTGTGGTACTGGTCCCCCCTCAAAGGCACTTGTTCCAATGTTTCTATTTGCAAGTTCAAGTTATTTTTTGCGAGCCTCAGCCTCATCCCTCTTATTAGCCATATCAATGAATGATTGGTTTGCAATACACATAATTTCCGGGTTACTATTTAGACAAATATCCACATCAAACCCAGTGATTTTGGCAAGGTGGTATTTCAAGCGGGTAATTCCTCCATAAATTGTTTTGTCGCAAAGATTGCATGTCAATATTTGTCTATTGAGAAGTTCTACTAGTTCACCATACACCCACATTGGATCCAGTACCTTCGGCATTTTGTTTAGGTGAAAATATTAAACCTATGGCACAAAAAAAATAAAAAATAAACACATGATAATGCAAAGGTTAAATAATGAGAGCTAGATGAATGTACAATGATTGAATCTTCCATTCAAAAACAACAACAAGAGACACATTGCAAACCCTAGCCTAACTCTAGAAAAACAAAGTTCAAACTTCAAACAAATGAAAGAAAAACGTTTTGGATCATACCTAGAAATCTTGATGGTTTGAATCAAGGTTGTTGGGAGCAGGGAGCGGGAGCAGAAGCGGGAGCGGGAGAGTCGATTTTCAAAAATTTCCGAGAGCAGAAGCGTTTCAGGAGCGTTTTTTGTATAATAAATAGAAAATATATATTTTGATGCATGTATATATATAAAACATGCAGAATGTTGAATCAATTGCAAAAAACATGAAAACATAAATATAAGATCATTTAACTAATTGATTAGTGATAATCATTAAAGCATCAACCATTTAGTACACATATAACATCAATCATAAACATTTGTCATCAATAGATTGTAAAACAGCAAAAGCCAACATCAACCACGAAATGAAATAGTATAGTCTCTAGACTCTAGACTTTAGAGCATCAATGATCATATTCATTACCAAAGAGTTGTAACTTGTAAGATTCAGAATTTCAGTCAATAGTTTAAACTTCAAACTTCAAAATTCAAATTTCAAACTTCAAATGTAAATTGTCATATGATGTTCTTAAGTTCATAAGTTCATAACTTCATTGTTTACAGAATAAGCCATAATAAAGAGTAAAGACTCAAGACAAAGTACTAAGTTTTAGAGACTACTTCTAAACATGAAACAAAAAAAGAGATCTAGTATATAGTAGCAACTTAACAAGTACTAAGTACTATGCTCTAAGTTTTCCTCTTGGCACGAGAAACTTCTAGTTTCTTCTCCCGTGATCTTTGAAGAAGAGCAGGAACAGGTGGAAGTGATCGTGGAACACGACCAACAACTGAATGGCCCCCACGTGACAATGGACGTTGTGCAGATAAAGGTAAAACTGATGAATCTGGAACCCTTGTAGTGGATGGGGGTGGCATGTCTCCTCCAGGAATATGATCGCCATCATGATCACTCAAAAGTTCCTCTTCCAAGCGCTCTAAAACAATGGTTCCATCCTCTAAATTAGTCTCCTATGGATTGTTATCCCAAGTCATATCTCTTTTACAAAAAGCATTCCCCTCTGCATCACAGTAATGCAACAACAACCTCAAGTTGTAATGCACATAAACCAAGCTTTTTGCTCGGTCTACATTCAAGTTGATTCTCTTTACACTATGGATGAAGCTATAGGTGTTCCAACACATCTCTGCAGAAGAGGTGTTAACGACTTGAGAAAGCACCTTCACCGCCAATTTATGCAAAGTTTTGGCATGGGAGCCATACATGTTCCACCATTCGATAGCACCCAACCCGTCTCGATCTTTGGTTGCATGCAAGTTACCAAAGACTCCATGCTCACTAATGTATTTGTTCAATTCGCTTCGTACTTGGGCACACTCCTCTTCATCAAGTACCAACTTGTCCAATGCAAGCATATATCCATTTTTCACCTCTGGATCTGTGTGTGGTTTTCTCCTTTCCCCACCCCCGGGTGTTGGTTGGGCCAACCAAGATGAAGAATAATATTTTGGGGTAAGGGCATGGAGTGGAACATTCAAATTATCCCACCTTTTGACCACAAGTTTATGGATATGATCAATCAAGATCACATCCTTCGGCTGAACAATGTCTTTGATTTGGCCTAGCATGTTGTCCATCTGCTCATACACCTCTCCAATCACTGGTTGATTTGTATCTGCAAACCGAATCATAATGTAAATGGGTTTGGTATCTGAGTCTATCTTTCGAATAGATACTCACACAGGCTTTGATTCCTATATTCTTACCTTCATCCCAGTACATAGACCCACATAGATGCTTTCTCACACGGGTATAGGAACCTGTGTATTCTGTATGACAATGGTGGCATATAAATTTCCATGTTCCACCCCCTTTCCCTTCACTAAGCTTTGTGACATACTTCCATAGAGGTGTGTACCTCTCTTTGGATTTTTGGGGATCCTGACCATCACTATCATTTCCATTGTCTTCATCCCCTCCCATTCCTTCCTCCTCTCCTTGGTATGTGTTGTCCACTTCTATTTCTTCATCACTATCATGGGTATTTCAACGTGAATTTCCCACCACCATCATTATAATAAAAAATGGAACCAAAATGGCATACCACATTGACATCAACATCATGAATGTTGAACCTTGGCCCTTGATAATAAGTTGCTACCTGCAATAGAATGATGGAGGAGAAATGGGAAAGAGTAGGAGAAGAAATTATTCAAATATTCAACATAGCATAATATACTAGTTTACAACACATGCATTTAAAAAAAAAACAAAACAAGAAAGAAAAATGGGCTTAAGAGCCTACCTCTTTAGCTCTCCAATGGTGGTTGAATATGACTATGGTAGCCTTCAATCTCCCTTCCAAGCTCTCACAAATGGTAGCCTTCAAAGTTCAATCTCTCTTCCAAGCTCTCCAATCTCCCTATGGGAGCCTTCAATATTCCTTCCAAGCTCTTCAATCTCCCTTCAATCTACTCAAGAACTAGCAACAACCCTCTCAAAACCCTCTTAGCAACGATGAGTGAAATGAATGAAATGAGAAATAGAATGAGAGAAAAGGGAGTGAACGAGTGTTTTAACCTCTTACCTAACCCTAGGCTACCTTTCCCTTGCTTCATTTCTCCCAAAAAACAAAAATAAAACACCCATTTACCTCCTCACGCGCGCGGGCCTACTAGATCTTTTTTTCCTTGGGAGCGCTCAGGGAGCGTCCAAGCAGCGTCCAAGGAGCGAGCGCTCCCACAAATCCTCTCGTGCTCAGCCACTAGGGACACGTCCACCTATGTTCACCCACATGGACATCACACTCAACAGATCACTCAAGTGAGTCCACAGGAGTACCATCTGGAGAACCATCTCAGGTCGACTCAACTAAGTCCATACGAGTACAAGGCAGGAGACCATCTCAAGCCGACTCAACTCAGTCCGGAGGAGTACAAGGCAGGAGACCATCTCTAGTCATCTCAACTCAGTCCAAAGGAGTAGACAAGAGACCACACGTCATCACAACTCAGTCCAGAGTCTGACGCACACCCATCACATGGGCACACCCAACACATGGGCTCTCTCACAAATCGTCTCAACTCAGTCCAAAGGAGAACGACGCACCCATCACATGGGCTCTCTCATACAGATCGTCTCAACTCAGTCTAGAGGAGAACGACCTGGAGAATGTCTCAAGAAGTTGCAATCAACAACACTCCCTCTCAGCTAGGGAGGCATTCTCCACCACGCCAAGTCCCTCACAGAAGTACTTGAACTTCATCCTGGCAAGCGGTTTGGTGAAGACATCTGCAACTTGCTCGTGTGTAGAAAGGTGCTACACATGTACTGCTTTCCTCTACACCATATCTTCGATATAATGGTATTTGATCTCAATGTGTTTCGATTTATCGTGAAACACAAGATTCTCGGAGAACTTCACACAACTCTGGTTATCGCAATGGATAACGGTGGAATCCATCGCATGACCAAATAAGTCTGCAAGGAGCTTACGAGGCCTCACTGCTTCATGGACTGCCACACATAATGCAATGTACTCTGCTTTGGTGGTACTCAAAGCCACAGAAGTTTATTTCCTGCTGCACCAGGAAACCATGGCAGATCCCAAAGTAAAACAATAATCGGATGTACTCTTCTGGTCCACAGCGCTCCCTGCCCAATCTGCATCGACATATCCCTGCAATCTCATGTCTACACCGGAGGCATATCTCAAGCCATAATCAACTGTGCCTCGTACATGCTTCACTGCTATCTAGTGTGTCTATCTCGGTTGACTCATAAACTGACCGAGTACACTCACTGCATAGCATATATCAGGTCTGGTGTTAACTAGATACATCAATGATCCAATCAGTTGTCTATAAAGATGTGGATCAATCTCGCCTAACTCAGAAGAAGCCTCGTTCATCTTCTTCAAAATCATCACCATCGATGTAGGCATGGATTTGCAGTCTGTCATATCGAATCTCTTTAATGTCTCAATTGTGTATTTTCCCTTGACACAAGAGAATCTCATTAATCCTCTCGCCACACTTCTAGTCCAAGTAGTGTACCATACCAAAGTCCTTCATCTCGAATTCAAAAGCTAATGCACACTTGCATTCAACAATAAGCCTTTCTGAATTGGTGAGGAATAGGTTATCACATATAGGACCGAAATCAGGCACTCGTCACCAACAATGTGATAGTATAGGTTGGGATCAGCAACACTCTTGCTGAAGCCCAAACTCATCAAGTATCCAACAATCATCCTCAAGGTGTCTGCTTTAGTCCATACAGGGCTTTCTTCAACCTGTATACATGAGACTCCTTCTCATGTGTCACGAATCCATCTAGTTACTCGATGTAGACATCTCTTCCTCAATCTCACCATTGAGAAAGGTTGTCTTTACATCCATCTGATGTAGTCTCCAACCCATGGATGCTACAAGATCAATAATCGTACAAATGGAAGTGTATTTAGGCCACAGGAGCAAATGTCTCCTCATAATCTATTCCCTCCACCTGAGAGAATCTCATAGCCACAAATCTCGCTTTGTACTTCTCGACACTTCCAACAGTTGCATGTTTGATCTTATAGATCCACTTGGAAGTCACTACAAACTTCCCTTCTGGTCTTGGAACAATATCCCACACGTCATTCTTCATGATGGACTGATACTCTTCTGTCATGGCATCTTGCCAGACCTGCTAACCTGCTGCTTCTCCATGACAAGAAGGTTTAATATCAATGATGTGGTTCATAGTTGAACATAGCTCGAAAATATCTGTGGTCTCTTGCTCTCTCGAAATGTATCACGAGGAGTTGCATGTCCCTCTGCCTCTAGCAAAGTCTGTCGAGCCCATGTAGGCCTCTCCCGGCCTACTGCCATGTCTCTGGGAATCATCAACTGGAGCTACAGGATCAACTAGATCAATAATTGTCTCCCTTTAAACTGCTGAAGGGGGAGAAGGTATTGTTTCTTCCTTCTTCTCAAATAGTTTGACTCTCTCTGAGTCAAGTGACTCCCTCTGAAGTCTGAAGGATAAACATCTTCCTTTTCCGGTGTTGCTAACATGGAGAAATCCCATGTCTTCTCAAGTCCTCTACTGCCTCTACAGTACTTTGTTGGCCTCCCGTACTAGGATAATAACCAAGATGACCTCCCATAGGGATAACAATCAAAATGGGCTCATGTACTAGGATAATAACCAACCAAGAATAATTGGACTCCCGTACCAGGGATCATGGCCCTTTAATAATGAAATAAGAAATCTGGCCTCCTGGACTAGGATAATAACCAAGATGGCCTCCCTTAGGGAAAACAACCAAAATGGCCTCCTGTACTAGGATAACAACCAACCAAGAAAATTGGACTCCCGTACCAAGGATAATGGTCCAAGCCATGAGGGCTCCCACACCAAGGATAATACCCTTCATTATCAAAAGCAAGCTACTACAGAGTAATGATGAAATCAATTAAGGAAAGGAGTACAAGACTTACCTTAGTCTGCAATCATGCTCAATCTTGCTTTTGGTCTTCCCGAGAAAACTAAGGTAGAGAAGAACTCCTCGTTGTTCTTGCATAGTTGCTTTCCTCTCTTCTCGCATAGTGACAAGGGCTTGAAACCTTTCACATCACTAGTTGCAGGTCTAGTCTCCTCAATATCCACTAGAACTTAAATAAGGTGTACTTATAGCACACACTCAAAAGTCACACCAAAGATCACTCTTGAAAGAAGTTTCAGAAGTTTACCTCAAAACTTTTTCAAACTCAGATTTAGAAATTTGTTAGTATACTTCATGTAGCCACACTGAGATTTGTACCCAAGGTAAATCTCAAGCTCGGTCCTCAATTCTTCACTTGAAATATCCCTGAAAATTGCTTCAAAAGAGGGACCTCAACCCTAGTCTGGAACTCGCCAAGGTTACTTCTAGAAATCTGCCTTATCACTCTTTCAAAAACAGCCATAGAACAGGCCCAGATTTTGTCGAAAAGGGGGGAAGTGATGAGAAGTTTCTCAGGGATTTATGCCCAATAAGGACAAATAGCATAGTGTGGAAGACAAAGATCCACACAATCAAGTTGATCCACTGAAAGAAGTTGAGAATCATTCATAGAGTCATAAATAAGATAGAGTGGGACAGATCCTATAGTCTTGAGAGTGGAAACTGCATCAAAGGAGTTGAGAGAGGTCTCCCTTTGCAAACAAGCGGCCACAAGCTTGTTAGAGTCACTATGCATCATCGCCAAAAGATTAGGAGTAGGCCCCACAACACCAACCATAGCATCCTACAACCCCTAGAATACAAAGGATGTCTCGAAAGAGGGTCGAGTGAATACCAATAATATCATCTTCTAAATCTGATATAGCCCAATCTGCAAAGTACACCACCATATGTGTGTCAAAGAAACAATCCATCCGGTCCAGCAAAAGGAGTCTCCATGAAGACCTCAAGAAAACACAATAAAGAGGCTAAGAAGGGTCTAGAACATTACAATGCAAGCTGATCCAGAAATCCTAGTTCTATAGCCCTTAGGGCAAATGCCATTAGTCAATAGTCTCACAGATCAACTGAATAACACAAAAAATTCTACTTCCAAACAATCCTCTAAATCAAATATGAGAAGTCAGCCCCCTAGAGGCCCTAAAGAAGAAATTTTGAATTCCCGATTCTACAATGATATTGCCACCAATAAAAGCCTCAAAAAAACCTAAAAAACATGAGAAAACCACACAATATCAATGTGTCCCACAAAAACGACGGTGAATATTAGCATAAACAGAGAAAAAGATAGTGTGCACTGCCTTAGAAGAGCATCAATCTACAAAAAGAATCCCTCAAATTGGCTGGAAATACAAAAAAACAACAAAAGAAGGGCATTGGTGGTGGAGAGAATGCAAATCCTTAGAAAAATGTTGTAGTCCTGAAATAGCACTGAACAACCCCTAGTTTCAGACTTGAAATAGCCCTAAAAATTGTAGTATTTGGCTGAACAAAGGATAAATGAGAGGGGGCTGCCATACAAAGAACACAAACATGCAAAAGATTCCCTTAAATCCACCTAAAAGACCAAAAAATGTCAAAGAAGGAAGCTGATGGCTAAGCAGAGGGTTAAAAAACCCTAGAAATCTGTTGTCCCAAAAAAAGTGTTGAAAAACCCTAGTTTCATACCTAAGACAACTTAAAATAGTGCTACATAGAGAAGGAAGAGACCACACTAGCTAGAACCTCTGATACCATGTTGAAATGATAAAGAGATCGTGGATCTATGATGAGCACTTTAGCTAACCCTAATCCACCATAAACCTTGCATAGAAATATCACATAAAAAGAAGTAAACCCATGAACAAGAGAACAAGAGATATGGTTCCCTTAGGCAAAAGAATCAATCACTAATGAATCCATGGTGATACAAAAGACTCATAAGGTGTGTATTTATACGCAACCTATGAAGTGGGGCGCCTTCCCCCATAAGGGGGCTATGGGCCCACATAAATGCTTAGGCCAGCCTTAGCAACCTAGAATAATATAAAATAATGTTGACTAGGTGAGCTATTTTACCATAACCTACTCATATGATAATGAGCACATTTACCAATAATGTCAAGTAACCACAAGTGAAGATTGCCATCATTTCAACATTAAGTAGATGCATGACGAAATAAAAAAGGAGTAAAAAGATTTTAGCTTCAAGGGTGGCAGAGCATGGGTGTTAAATGATGTTGCGACTTCAGCGAAAATGGTGGAAAATGGAGATACAGATGTCAGCTCACTTTGTAGTCAAAAGGTACAGGTATTTATGTTTCCCGCATCTCTCTTCTGAGTAGGCTAGAGATGGTTGTTGGTCTACCTACTATTCAAGAGAAGGAAGGGAGATGTTGCCCATTGATTACATGGACACATAATTTCTCTGATTCACCAAAGTGAAGCAACTTGGTGTATAAGGAGAACCAATGAAATCAGTGCAACATTACCAATCCAAGAATGTGAAAGAAAATAAAGACTCTGAATATTCTCATGGTTACTTACTTAGAATTTTTTCTAGAAGTGCTTCGCATGTAAAGTCCTTTGGCTCAAGTGCCAAGTTTAGAAGGTGGTTCCACCAAAGTTACCTGAGACTTAGCACCTGCCTTTATCACTTTGAAACCCATGCAACAAGGGATCCACCAAAGTTATCTTAGACTTAGCACCTGCCTTTATCATTTTGAAACCCATGCAACAAGGGAACATCGGTGAACATCTTAACACTCTCACAACCACACCAATGAACCAACGCTGAGTTGGTAACTATAACTTAACCTTTGATCTCCTTATCATTTCCCGAGCTTTTGCGGTTGGATTATGTTTGACATTAATTCTATTTGAACAGTCGATTATCCGGATCGAGCTAGTGCACTCCACCATCGGGACAACGAGAAAGGTTTGATCTCCTTGTCTTGCCAATCATGGAGTAGTTGTTGTTGTTAAAGGATTTCGGCGGATTCAAACCCTACGAATTTACAACATAAACCATAGCCACATATCTCAATGGCAAGGTACAGTAGAAAACCAGATAGAGGACATGTAAGATTCATAACTTAACTGTATTCCCGAAAAATCCCCAAACAAGCACCAAATTTTTCATAAACTTCATACCACCAATCCCAAAACTAAGCATGAGCACCATAGTCGCAAAGTTAGTCATGAAATGTTCCTACACTTTTTTTCATAGTGAACAGCACTGGAAATTTATAATACTAATTCATCAGGTGTACTAACGTCAGACTACCTTGCCTACGACCTTTGTGTAATGCAAGGTATGACTGCGCTAAACATATATTCCGCCACAATGATTTGTCTATTGGATTTTTATATGAATTACATATTTTAAGTGATTTCTGTATTGGGGAATTTTGTCCTAAAAAGCAAACTTTATTACATCTTAATTCTGCAGAGGTAAGCTGTAATAAGCAAACCCACTTTCTCTCTGACACTCACAGACCGAATAGGGTTTTACACTTTGCTGGGTAGATGAGGTGACTGTTCTGAGGCTTTGGGACAGTGTGGCATTCATTTAATTCGCATATATACAGTCTTCGCTATAATGTGATACAGAGCAATATTTGAAAACAAATATTTGGGAAAAATTTTGAACTGTGTGCAGCTGAATCTATCCATGCGAAATAAAAGCCATTTGCTTGACAGCCTGGAAAACAATAGTCAAATTCTTACGGCTTCCGAAGAACCGGGACGCCGGATAAGCGCCTTCGCCTGTTGACATATTTTGTTGAGGAAGTTCCCAACGACTGGACCTGGCCATTTGCGCTCGTTTTGAGACTTTGTATGTTCCATGTGTCCAGTCTTGGACTGTAATACTGTGCTACTGTTGAGGGGAAGGGGTATTTAAAGTGCTTTTGAAAGGTCTTAACTCTGATATATGAAAAGGTGAAGGGATGTATGAAAAGGTGCGGAGTCACGATCCTTCAAATGGTGAGGATCAAATCTATTTAGGGACAAATATTGGCAAATCTGATTAAAGATTTCGCAAAATGAATCTAAATTTTTATATATATTAAACATAAAAAAAAAATATTTTATTTTTTATTATTATTTTAATGAGGTTGTTAATGTCTTTCTACATAATAACTAGCACAGCCTATTTGCTGCTGGAGAACGTCCAAAGGTATCAGTCACTGAAATGTCGCGGTGCTAGTTGAAACGATGCTCAGCTTCCACTGCGTTCAGCTACAAATGCTTATCTCAAGTAACGTGGCAATGCAAAGTTTTATACATATTAATTTTTCTTAATGAATTAACATGTCAATCAATGATTGGTTAGAGAAGTAATTTCTTAATCATATAAAGTAAATGTGAATAATTTTAAATAAAAATTTTATAATATTAATATCAAATAATATAAATAACTAAAACTTATAACCTTTTTATTTAAATAGCCAAATCTTATAAATATATTAGTTGTTGAATTATTTTATACTTTTTCAATAGTAAAGAGTTTAACAATAGATTAGTTTAGGTCATATCCTTTAATCTTTAATATTATATCATCTTTTTATATTGGGAAAGCTTAATTTAACTTACTATGTTAATGAATAGTGAGATAGTTATCATTAATTTATCATTTTTATTCAAGGAAAACCATACTACCTAGAATAATCCCTAAATAATCCAGAAGGAAAGAGACTTTCACTACAAAATATGCTTCTAAATTTTAGGCAATAAACATATTTTCTTCTATGTTAAAAAATTAACTCTTAACCAAAGAAGCACAAGCTCACTTAATATTATATCATATAAAATCATCTATAATATATTATTTTAATTATAATTTAAAATAAATAAAATAAAATAAAAACACATGTTAATTAATTATAAATATAGAATGTTTAATACATTTTTCATTACAATTAAAAATATTTATATAATAATAATTTATTTTTATTTTTTAGTTTGAGTGTTTCACGTTTTAAAGTGATTAGAGTACTCTTATAATACATTTTTTAAAAGTCAATTTGTATAATTCAACTTATAATCTTAACAAGAACTAAACCCACCCATGTCATATAATATATAATTAAAAGGTTTTATACCAACTTAAATTTATCTTAACTCAAACTTTAAAATGGAAAATAGCTTATACACATTAGATTCATGCTTGTAAGTAATGATGAATTGTAGAGATCAAATTGGAGGTTCCATGGATGTAACCTAGGGTTTTCAGAGGTGCATGGTAATGAAGTATTAGTATTGAGTGACAAATTATGGAGTTGATTTGTCGTGGCACTATTGGTGATGATGGAAGAGGGAGGAGTGGATTATTCGGTCAACCCAACAGAGGGTCAGTCAATCTGGGCAATCCTTAGATTTGGCCAACTTGGCATGCAAAATGAGTCAGGGAAGAGATGTTAAGTGGGGTCACTCCCATTGGAGGAGGAATGTTGTCCATAATAGGCAAGTTGGCTCAGAGCTTAGCCACCGATGGCATCAAAGTGCATTAGTGATCAGAGGCGAGGGAAAGAGGTATAGACAATGATTATTCTAAGGGCTTTAATGGCACACATGACTTCCCACTAGCGGCGTACAAAGGGGTTTAATGGCACACATGATCTCATATAAGTTTTTCTTAGCCCTAACAAAGATGGAGCTATTAATTGCAATTATGATGGAGATGGAACATTTATCCCTCCACCTACATCCTACAAGGATTTCGAACTTCAATTCTACAACTCAGTTGAGAATTCTGACGATCGATTGGAGGTAGGATTCACCGGTAAACATCTGGATCTTAACCTAATGAGTGGCTCTACTACAGTGGAAGTAGTGAGCCTAGGGAAACCCTCGTTGGAAGGGAAAGGAAGGAGAAATGCATCCAGAAAATGCCAAAGCCGATTAGCCTAAATTTGGGCTCAAAAACTAGGTTAAACGATGTCATGGAGCTAGAAGATAAGGCAATTGTAGGATGATTTCCTAGAAGAAAGATGGCATGTGAGTTTTTAAAGGACTGGATAAGGTTAAACTGTAAACCTATAGTTGGTTATGTGCTCCGAATAATGACCTTGGAAAAGGGTTGGTTGGTTTGGGTTTTTAAATCAGCTGGAGAGGTAAACAAATTTCTACAGAGCAGGTGGAAGTGGGGTTCACAAAACCTATTTATGAAGAAACGGCATGTGGATTTTGATGCCAAAATGGCCCCAATGGACATGCTATCAGTGTGCATTCAAATTCCAAGTCTACCACTTGTATTACGGTTGAAGGATGTGTTTGAAGCAACAGGAAACTCCCTAGGTTTGTTTTATGAAGTTGATTTATCTTTCTAGGACACTAGGTAATTTGGGATGGCAAGAATCCTAGTGGGTTTGGGAAGTGGTAAAGGATTCGTAAAGGAATTGGTTATTAAGAGAGGTGAAGAATGTTATTGCCTAACCCTTGATTATGGAGGTATGCCCTTCAGATGTGGGTGATGTCATAACTATGGGCATCTAGCAGTGGACTATAATTACCTTACTTAGAGGAAGGTATAGGTTCAAAGAAAGTAACCACAAGTATTGGTTAGTCCTGGTGACACCAGATCGAGATTTTACAGTCACTTTTAACTTTTCCCAATACTCTGATCTCCCGATAAACCGGTAGTATTGGGTCGGCTTTTACGTTGTTCTAGTCGTTGCAAATAAATTAATCAATATTTGGTGCCCCGATGGCCCAATAGGTCGTTGAGACTGGATTGGTTTGTTGTTTCACTCTAATTCATCTAAGAATTTTTTTGATTCCCAGTGATCTAATTCTCGACAAGATAGTGAGACTGAATTCTATCTAACTTTTTGTAATAAGATCTCAACAAAGTGATCACATGAGAATATTGGATCAGGGTTGTGTCTTGATCCAAGTTTTGAATTATTCAACAACTATTATGATCCTGGGTACACCGATCTCACAATACCTTGACTAATACCGGACCAAGATTTTCCCATGTGC
>JASDQU010735178.1:96943-109143 GCA_032191745.1 Picea mariana
TTTCACTCTAATTCATCTAAGAATTTTTTTGATTCCCAGTGATCTAATTCTCGACAAGATAGTGGGACTGAATTCTATCTAACTTTTTGTAATAAGATCTCAACAAAGTGATCACATGAGAATATTGGATCAGGGTTGTGTCTTGATCCAAGTTTTGAATTATTCAACAACTATTTTGATCCTGGGTACACCGATCTCACAATACCTTGACTAATACCGGACCAAGATTTTCCCATGTGCGTATTGGTTTTCAATTATAAAGATTCTGACCTTCGGTGACCCATTAAGTGATTAAGTCATAATTAAAGCACAATAATATAAATAAAAATTATAATAAAACCTATCGGCCCGAGCTGCATTTGTTGGTGTTAAAGGTTAAGTCCTAAGACTCATGGTGAATCAATGCCCAGTAAGAGACGTTACCCCGCATATTCAAATAAAACTTAAACTATCTTTTCCACGGTTTAATGATCCTAACATTGGTTGTTACAGTAATTAAACGAATTTATTGAACATTGGGTATAGTGTAATCCTTTGTCTTAAGACCCAAATTGCTTGCTAACTCCATTTTTAGTCATGTTAGAGCCTTACTTTCATTTCCTTTGAGATTTCTGAGGATTGACCTTCTTTGCATTATTTCAAGAATCTGAAAACATAGAATTCCTCCTACTTGTTTTCGCCTGGTTAGTTATGTTATACATACTAAGGATAAAATTGCTTTTAATCAAAAGGATGAGGAAGAAGAAAATGAAAGAAACCCCAACTTGACATTTTTCTCCAACACAACATTCAAAACAAGCGAAAGCAACAGTCTAAAATAGAGCCAATTATACAAATTCATGGAAGAAGGCGATTTCACATAATAATATGAGTCATATGCAAATGACCTCGTTGACATCAAGAGGTTTGACCTTCATAAGATTGTTGCTAGACCAGCTATATTTCCCTACTATGACATGGTACAATGGATAATCTCCCTCACTAATATTTCTACATGCGCAACTGTCGATTCCTCTCGTGAGATTGTTGGTTCTTTTAGACTTGATGATGTTGCCAATATGTATAACTTAAGTCCACCCATAACCAATCTAGATGATAATTTTATTAAATAATTTATTCGAAAAGAAGTTGAAAAGGATGAATTGTAGATGGATGATTTGATTAGAGAATGGTGGAATGATCTTGATTCTTTCAAAATCATAGGAGACATAATTTAACTTGTCCCTAGATTAAAGAAACCCCTCATGTTGGTTGTCATCATGCTCTATTGCATGTATAGTGAAAAATATTCCTTTAAATTTAAGTTGGGTTGGGTTCCTCTTATCCATCAGGTTCTCACAAGGAAGTTTTTTAATTGGGCACACATCCTCTCTGCTAACAACAAACAATAGGTTCAAAAGTCCCAAGAGGCACCTCTGGGATACTGCCAAGGATTTTTCATGTCTGGTTATCTGATCGATGTTGTTTGTGCAGTTACCCCTTTTCCCATGTTAGCTTGGAACTGGTCTCACTCTGAAGAAGCAGTCCATTTGTACTACTCTAAATTGTGGGCAATTAACCACAATAATTTTTTCTATGACATCTATAATTTATTCATGATTCCTCTTCATTTTCTTTTAAAAAATCAAACAACTCCTCGATTCACTCAAGAGGCCATGAATACTATCAAAAAAATTGGCGATTGGTTTGTGGATAAGGAATTTTCATACATCATAATATATGGGTGTGAAGGGCCCCCCATCTCTTGCCTAGATATGTCCCAGGCATACTAGCTTTGAGAGAAAATGCATACCAAATTGTCAATGTCAGCATTGCAACATTTCTGTGAAAAAATAAATAAATAAAGAACAATGGCCCACAATCCCAATTTTACTCGACATTTTTACTTTATTAAATACAAAACATGCTCAAAAGGAAGTAGATCAATTGGAAGGAATCTGGTTGKCTCAAGGGAATCTCAAAAGACATGATCTAGCAGAGATTGTTAGAAAGCATTGTGTTATGGTCAAAAGTAAAGCATACATTCATGAAGATGACCCATTTGACATTGTTTTTCATAGARCCATAAGTTTTCATGAAGTATCGCAAAGAATTGATGCTATAAGAAATAGTTCCAAATTTTCAAACTTCATTGATTGGAAAGTTAAAAGGAAAAAGGCATGTCTTAAGGAAAAGAATGAAAAGTAGGGTATTAAAGCAATAGAGATTGAKGAAGATGAGGATGAATCATCCAAGTTCGAAACTAAATAGGATCACAACACTTCAACAATGGATTCACGGGTAGACGTACAAGATCAACAAAGGATTACAACAAGAGAACAAAACTTGAGCAAAACAACAATCCATACTCCTATCAAAACTCTAGAAGTCAGTGAAGAGTTTAACACTGACACATATATGGAGCACTCCCAAACAATAGTTATTCTTATTACTACTCCTAAATTGATACTACCCCAATAACTATTGTTGGTCCTAAGGTCTGCACCTGATTGCTAAGGGCAGAGCTAGGCCACCTCAATTGTTGGAATGATTGGTTTATTATAAGTTTGGTTTGTTTGTTTGATGGTCAGCTGATAGATGAGGTTCAAGGGCGAGGGTCTAGTTGGACAGTTCAACAACATTCACCACAATGTTTCCCTTGGCCAGTGGCATGCATTCTAGTGTAACACATAAAAGATGTAGAAGTAGAATAGAAAAAAACTGATAAGCATACAATTTGTTACTTGCAACTGAAAATTTCAAATCTAAAACATTGCATTAAACCTAAAACAGTATTTGGAACACAGTTCTCGACAGGTTGTAAACACATTAGATGAAAGAGAAAGAATAGTTTATTTGCAAGACATTCAATATGCATCCAAATAAGAAAAAAAGACAAGTAAGATTGAGAAAAAGACAGTTTCCTCACCATAAATTATATTCATTGAGTGGAAAACTTTGTAAATCTTTACACTTCATAAGCCAAATCTATCCTCATAGCTTGATACCCCAAAAAAGATGAACCCTTTTACATTCATGTATCCATCTATTTATCCATCAAGAGGGTTCAAATACCTATCAAAGATCTAAGTTCTAGGGTTCAACTCTGCATTACATCCAGACCTGTAGATATGAACTTCACTATTAAGTTCTGATTACTATTCATGAATACTTCTTTAAACTGAGTGAAGTAGAGTTTAAGTACTGGTTTATAGGGATAGCTCCCCATTACTTCGACCTAATCAAAAACATCATTTTTTATCAAAAAGAAATTTATTACAATTAGTAATAATATCTCTAACTAAACCCAAAAAAATTATATTATTGTAACAYGAGTCATTGCTGATAAATAAAGTAAAGGAGTTGCATAACATGAGTATTGAAAAGTTGGAACTCCTTGTCGACTTTGCATYGATGCACATGTACGCCAATAACTGGGGACAAACCCTTAACATTGGTAGACCAAGCTTGCACATGCTTTGAATTCTCTTGCTTGTTGACAACAGTAGACATCAGATGATCTCCTTCAGGAACATGCAGGTTCTTAGGTGATTCTTSTACAACTTTTGATATATTTTTTGTAGCTTTGTATGTTGCATCTCAATAGTTAAGCTTCTAAGCAGGTAGAAGAGGAGGTTCATCTCTTTGTCACCATTTAAATGCATGAGAAATACTATATGATAGCAATGGACAATTGAAAACCTACCTTTTCTCGTGATGTATCTTTGTATTGCAGATAGGATGCCTCTCCATTCCTCTTTGAGCCAAAGGATCAGGATGCCCTGGCTCCAATCGGGCTTTTCATGTTCGTCTACCATAAATTGGTTGCACACCTAAGTTGGTAGTTTCCTTTTTTTAAACCACCTCTCACCACTGATAGGGAGAGCGCATGCTCCAACAATGAAATGTTATGTTATGTGGATGGTTATGTCCCCAATTTGTGTTTGGAATCCATCAAAATTCTGTGCAAAGATCAACGCAATCTATGTATGATGTCCATTGAAGGCAGATATGAAATTGAACCACTTGCCACTGATAAAAATGTCCCTAATCTTTGGTATGGCCTCGAACAATTCAAGCCCTATTGGCTCTGCCCTGTTCAACTGCCAACGGTCTCAGGGTGATACCATCATGCCCTAGCTACCTCTGTTGACAATGGTGGTTGAGGGTATGCGTTGCTTAGAGTTCACTCAAAATATGCATTGAAAACTGCACAAAGAACTAATACACACAATTTAGAGGGTAGTAAGCACGAATGGGCACAATTTGGGTGCCAACGCACTTTTATTCAAACTTTGAATTATTTTTTAAATCATAAAAACTCATAAAATAGAGTTTGTTTGTTGATTGCAAGAATGGTGGCATTCTTACATTCATCACCTTTGCACTTGTAAGCCTAAGTTATCCTTCGTGTGATCCATCAGTGACATAAACCATGGTGATAAGACTTATCCAATTCAAAACAATACTTGACTTGACCTTATAAAGAGCAAACAACTAACATAAAGCAAATAAGGGATGACAAGAAACAAATTGAAATGAATTAACATGCAATGAGGAAAAACTCAGAAGCTAGGTTGACAGATGAATGGCTCGGTTTGATGATAGAAAGAAGAGGTTCAAGCCTAGGGTCTAACATCGGCTCCATCTAGGGGATAACACTTCCCTGTGAGGTGATAAGAATAGCAGACCACTATGCCTTCTTCCAAATCCTGCCACTAGAAACTGTAACCTGCTCATAATGCTCTGAAAACAACAGTGTTGAAAACAACTCACTAATTGTAAAAGAATTGTCTTGCAAACTGAAAGTTTCTTATACTAGTGTCTCCATTGGGCTATGGAGTCTTATTCATTTTATTCTACTGCACACCAAACAAACTGAAAACTACATTGTTTTGCAAGTCAGTCACACACTGCAAACTAGGCTGAAACTTAAACTTATTCATCGGTGCCTTCAATAGGCTTATGGAGTCGTTATTACTGACTAAAAGCTAACAATTACATGCTCGAAATGGTGAGCTTATTCAACAAACTACCTACTCCTAACTAGAAAAAGTCAAATTGATCATGCAATATGGAATTTCCAGTGCAACCATGTTAGCAATTGCCTCATAAGATGGGCTCTCTTCATGCCTTTGATCGGGATAAAGAAAATTTCAAATAATAGCAACTTATCAAAAAACCGAGGCCAATACTTATAGTTCAACAATTCTATCCGCAAAGCATTAAAGACAAAAGATTATTGGTTGCATTATGACTCCATGTAGATAGCCATTGGATCTTGAAGAATCTAACAAATCTCCCACTGTTACAATGGACCAAATGGTTGATCTGTAGATTCTGCTTCGTT
Organism: Picea mariana; assembly: GCA_032191745.1. Lineage (NCBI taxonomy): Eukaryota > Viridiplantae > Streptophyta > Pinopsida > Pinales > Pinaceae > Picea > Picea mariana. The sequence goes on from JASDQU010735178.1 coordinate 102,273, forward strand.
TGTGAGACCAAAACCCTCTCGACCTCCTTGAAATAATTCATAAACATCATATGTTTCATAACAATCAAAGGCAACAAACTTCTCTAGAATATGTTGACATATTTCTGGTGCAAAATATTATTTATCAGATTGGGCATAAGCACAATAATCATCGAAATGGGAAGGCAACAAATTATTTTCATCAACTTCAAAAGCATGGACATCATGTACAATGAAATTTGCATCCAATTGGACCGTCTCTTCATATCCCTCACTGTCTTCGAATGAATCAAATGTATAGTTGTCATACATAGGTCCATTTATAGGAGATCCCATATGTGCTGATGCATAAATCTATTTGTCTGAATCTTCCTCGTACTCATCAAAAATAGGTGTTTCTTCATTGAAGCTTTTAGCAACAACTTGATCTGTGCACACAATATTAGAAACATCTGATGTAAAAGAAAATGTGTCTACCATATGGATGTCATAAACTCCACTTGTAAAATTATCAATCAAATATTCCTCCACCTTTTCGACTAAACTATTTCTTTCAACAACAATTCCTTTGTCATCCATGATAATTGAATGTTGAATATGGAGCTCAAATTCCTCACAACAATGCTAAAAAAGGCACTCATTAGAAAAATATTTCTTGCAATGGTTATGAAAGGCAGGATGAAAATATTTTAAAGAAGATATTATAGAAGGAGGTAAGGACAAACCATTCTCGTGTCTCTCCCTCTAATGAGTACATGAGCATTTTCATTAACACATCCTCATGATGTATGCTCAATTGATACATGACTTCATGAAATTCAAGCAAATGATATGCGGGATTATCATCTCTATCTTCTCTAAATTTGGGCAAGCAATCTCCCCGCTCATCTATAGTAGGAACAACATTCGGAAATCCAAGAATGATAGAGAAATTAAATGGAGCAAACCTTTGAGCCAAAATAGTAGCTATTCGAGTATCTGACATATTGAGACTATGGAGTTGCCACTAGATTCTTTAACCATGGAGTCGCTAGGTGAATGATCTGTAGTCTAAATGTGTTTGGCTTGTGTTCACCATCAAAAACTAGATCTGATTGTTGTCGTTCTCCCAGGGAAAGATTGCTTCATTACTTTGTTCCCCGGAAACGACGCCAGAAGATGTTGGTCCTAAGGTCTGCACCTAACTGCTTAGGGCAAAGCTAGGCCACCTCGATTCTTGGAATGATTGGTTTTTTATAAGTTTGGTTTGTTTGTTTGATGGTCAACTGATAGATGAGGTTCAAGGGTAGGGGTCTAGTTGGATAGTTCAACAACGTTCACCACAATGTTTCCCTTAGCGAGTGGCATGCATTATGGTGTAACAGATAAAAGATGTAAATGTATAACAAAAAAAACTGACAAGCATACAATTTTTTCCTTTTAGCTAGAAATTTCAGATCTAACACATTGCATTAAACCTTAAACAATATTTGGAATACACTTCTCAACATGTTGTAAACACATTAACTGAAAGAGAAAGAATATTTTCTTTGAAAGGCATTCAATGTGCATCCAAATAAGATTGAGAAAAAGGCAGTTTATTCACCATAAATTATATTCACTAAGTGGAAAACTTTGTAGATCTTTACACTTCATAAGCCAAATCTATCTTGATAGCTTGATACCCAAAAAAGCTAAACTTTTTTACATTCACACATCCATCTATTTATCCATTAAGAGGGTTCAAATACCTATCTCAAATGTAAGTTCTAGAGTTCAATTTTGCATTACATCCAGACCTGTAGATATTAACTTCACTATTCAATTCTGATTACAATTCATGAATACTTCTTTAAACTAAGTGAAATCGAGTTTAAGTACTAGTTTATAGGGATAACTCCCCATTGCTTCAACCTAATCAAAGTATCGTTTTTATCAAAAAGAATTTATTACAATTGGCAGTAATATCTCTAACTAAACCAAAAAGATTATATTATTGTAACTGGAGTCATTGATGATAACTAATGTGAAGGAGTTGCATAACAAGAGTCTTGAAAAGTTGGAACTCATTGTTTACTTTGCATTGATGCACATGTACGACAATAACTGGAGACAAACCCTTAACACTAGTAGACCAAGCTTGCACATGCTTTGAATTCTCTTGCTTGTTGACAACAACAGACATCAGATGATCTCCATCAAGAACATGCAGGTTTTTTGGTGTTTCTTTTGCAACTTTTGATATTTTTTATGTAGCTTTGTATGTTGCATCTTAAGAGCCTAGTTTTTTTGTTGTAGCTCTTGAATATGCTGCCTCATGCTATCATTTTGTTGTTTGAGGGATTGCACCTGCTGATTATTGTCATTCATGTCCCTGTCACCTTCAATTTTAGGCTTGATCTTTGCCTTTACTCTGCTCCCATTTTTGAGTTCGTGCTCTTCCTCAGCATGCCTATTGAGATCAATGGAGAGCATGGCCTTCCTTGGTCTCATCTCACACCTGAGTTTCTTCTTAGGTTTGTAATCAACGGTGTCTTTCACAGGTTCATGCACCATCAACATTTTCCCCTTTACCTTTGGTTTGATCTCCTCTAAAACCTGCTTTGGGACATGCTATGTTTCTGGACCCATGTCTTCAAAATCCTGCTCAGGGTCTGGACCAATGTCCACCAAATCTTGCTCTGGTTGTGGATCAACAATGTACTTTGTTTCCAAAACAATGGGTTTGACAGATGAGGTATGCCCTTTGTTTTGTTCCTTCTTGGTCTTTCCTACTCACATCTCTTTCAAGGTGTGGATGGCCATTTCCTCCATGTTGGTAAATTCATAGAGGTCTTCATCAATGTCTTGATCTTCAATCACTATGGGCTTTTGCTTTTTGAGGGATGGATCAAACATGGCTTTGGAGTTCAGCCTCAACTGGTTGGTCAACTTGGTCTTTTGATTGGGTTTGCTTGGAATTTTTGGGACATGGTTCCCCTTTTTCTTTCTTCTTTGTTTTGCCTTAGGAGGATCTTCAATATAGGTGTCAAATGACACAAATACAAATGCAACTACTTCATGATTGGCCTGCTTATTCCTCTTTTGTTTGTTTGTCTACCTGCATAGCAGTGTGAACATGTTCAATCCCAAGATATTCAAGAGATGATTGGACTGTTGGATTGGCCTATTTTTCTCCCTTTCTGACATAATTTCTGACGTAAACTTTACCACTTTTTCTTTCCCTCTGGTTCACTGTGGATTACCTCAACTTCCTTTGAGGAATTTCCTTTTTTTTTTGGAGTAATGGATCTTGCTTTGTTTGATTGGGTTCTTCTTTTTTCGGGTGAGGTATTTCCTTTGGCACATTGGGTGGCTTTGGAGGAACTCCCAGGTTCTGTGGAAACCCTATCTTCCTGGGGAACTTCAACCTCCTGCTCCTATGGTTGTTTATCAATTTCCTGTTCTTTTGGTTGTTCTTCCTGTAACCCTAGAGACACTAGAAATTATGTCCAAGACATGCCAAATTCACTAAGAGCAAAGAGAACCAATATTATTATAAACCCCTGATGGTGGAGGGTTCTGTGAGCAGTTTCTGGATAGTTTTGGAATCTTCTGGACATCTTAGTTAAACTTTTGAGCAGGTAGAAGGGAAGGTTCATCTCTTTGTCACCATTTAAATGCATGATAAATATGATATGATAGGAAAGGACAATTGAAAACCTACCTTCTCTCATGATGTATCTCTGTATTGTAGACATGATGCCCCTCCATTCCTCTTTCAACCTAAGGATCGAGATGCCCTGGCTCCAATCAGGGTTTTGATGTTTGGCTACCAGAAATTGGTTGCACACCTCAACTGGTAGTTTCCCTTTTTTAAACCACCTCTCGTAATTGATAGGGAGAGCGCATGCTCCAGCTATGAAATGCTTTGTTACGTGGATGGTTATGTCCCCAATTCGTGTTTGGAATCCATCCAATTTCTATGCAAAGATCGATGCAATCTATGTATGATATCCATTGAAGGAAGATATGAAATCAAACCACTTGCCCCTGATAAAAATGTCCCTGATCTTTGGTATGGCCTTGAACAATTTGAGCCCTATTGATTCTACCCTATTTGACTATCAATGCTCTCGTGGTGATACCATTGTGCCCTAACTACTTCTGTTGACAATGGTGGTTGAGGGTATGTGTCACACACCCACTACGGCAACTAAGATTTTTTTTTTTAATGTCTTTGCTTCGAGGAACAGAATCCCCGAATTACTATGGGGCCTAAAGCATACCTTCCCTTCCCTTATCCTTCCCCATGTGATTGTTGGCTATGACCACAGGCCTTACCAAAAAGGTGCTTCCAGCTTTCGCAATTCGGGGAATCGCGATGCAAGCGTTCCCTTGTTCTCTGTCTTTCGAAATGCCGAAACCCGAAAGGGTCTTACAGATCCTTAGCTCCTCCCTTGGGTCGCTTTTCATACGCCCGGTCCTATGGCCTGGTGCTGGTCCTCTAAATGCTTTCAGGGTTTCCCGATTCGGGGAAATCGCGATGCAAGCGTTCCTCCTTTCCCTTTCGAATCCCAGAACTCGAAAGCCCGGTATCATCCGGATCTATGGTCCAGATCGTTGACTTGATCAACGGCCCGGATCAAATCCTAACATTCTATCTTTCGGGATTTTGGTGAGAACTTCACTCCTATTTCCTTGATCTTCAAAAACCTGGCGGCATTAGATCTTCGCCACGTGTCCCTACAAATGGACGGTCTAGATTCTCTTAAGACTCCTCCTTCCTGCCACAAGACCTTGTCCAGTGACCTAGGGCTCATCCATAGAGCGTGTCGAGATTTCGCGTACCGGGATTTAGTGACTTGCGAAAACGAAGGGTCTTGCCCTTGGGTTTCCCGGGTGCCGAAACGCCGAAACCTATTCATGCTTAAGCCGATTCGGGATTTCGCATACCGAGATTTTGTGACTGGCGAATACGAGGGAACTTGCCCTTGGGTTTCCCAGGTGCCAAAACAYCGAAACCCATTCACGCTTAAGCCAATTCGAGATTTCACGACTGGCGAATACGAGGGAACTTGCCCTTGGGTTTCCCGGGTGTCGAAATGYCGAAAACCCATTCATGCTAAAACTGATTCAGGGTTTCACATACCAGGATTTCGTGACTGGTGAAGATGAAGGGTCTTGCCCTTGGGTTTCYMGGGTGCCGAAACCCATTCACGCTTAAGCTGATTCAGGATTTCGCATACCCGGATTTCGCAACTGGCGAATACAAGGGAACTTTCCCTTGGGTTTCCCGGGTGCCGAAACGCAGAAAACCCATTCACGCTAAAACTGATTCGGGGTTTCGCATGCTGGGATTTCGTGACTGGCGAAGACAAAGAGTCTTGCCCTTGGGTTTCTCGGGTGCCGAAACGTTGAAAACCTGAGGGAACCACTCTCTCTTGTACAAGGTTTCCAGACTTAGATCACAAAATTTTTCAACGGGTTCTTGGGTAATTATCCCCAGGCTTGGTGACCTGACTGAAAGGCCTTCCTAAATTACCGATCTATGAACTCTGTGATAGGGGTGAAGTACACTCGTATGTTTACTAAAACGATAGTCCTTTCAAGGAACTCACTCCAGCTCTGGAATGCGAGGGAACTTCTCGGAAGGAGGTGCCTTCGGGAAATAAAACTAGGGCATAGCGTGAGTCAAGTAAATGGGACAAATCTCAAGGGAACAGACTAGTAATATGAACTTATTCATTCTATACATAAACTGATTATGGTCTTATAAGTATAAGCATGCATCCATTATTTCTGATCAAAACACCAGGCAAACACTTCTATACAGAAATCATTTATGAGTGTACAAACATGAGCATGCATCCATTATATTCAATTCAAGATACGAGATATAAACACTTATCAGAAAAACACCAGGTGTGACGTGACAGCTGAGAGGGGTGCTCGTTTCCACCCAACCATAGGCTCAGTGACTCCAAACAAATTTACCAGTAGCCACCCCCGAGCTAGACCATGATGCTCGAGATTCAGTCTCCTACTTCCGTCTCAACGAAAGTCAAGGACGAAGGTTACTCTCCTTCTCCTCTGTTCAGAACTCCCTGTATTTCTCGAGTTTCTCTTGGTTCTCTTCCGCAATCTCTGTTGTGCGTGCTCTTCCCTCTCTTTTTCCTCCCTTACCACACTTCCTCTCTTGCCTTTTTCTCTGCAAGATTGCGTGTGGCGCGAATTTCCCCATCGATGGTCAGGTCTGGGGGTTGTTACAGATGGGCGGTTCACCCCCATCCCCTCATTAACTCTTGAGGAGCCTCTCCACCTACCTATCTGACGGGAAATCCATTCCAGGGTCAGAGAGTTGCTTTGATCTTTGAGCAAGTAAAAACCAATACGGTACTGGCCCTGTGGAAGTTAGCGCAACCATTCTAGGTCCCTTCCACCACCTTTCATTAGCCATCGTGGTATCTTTTAGCACATCCCACTCCCAGCAGTCATGCAACACATAATCATAACATAATTTACATTCATCGAACTTCTATACAAAGGTCCGTCAAATCAAACATTCACATCTTTTGTGTTTGCCATAGTTCTTGGCCAATATAGTTATTTTTACAGATTGGGGGAAATAGGGTGTTACAATTCCCTCCCCCTTAAAGGAACATCTTCCTCGTTGTTCTATCTATCAATATGACGTGTATGTACAGAAGTAAACAAAATCAGATATGCATGTTCCATGGCATCTTCCATTTCCCAGGTAGCCTCATCTGGGCCAAAATGTTTCCAGTGCACCTTGACCTGTGCAATGGTTCGGTTCCTGAGTGGGGTTTCCTTTCTGTTCAGTATGTATTGAAGTTCCGGCATGAATTCTCCCTTAGGTTCCACCTAAATCACAGACCAATCAATTATATGATTATAATAGTGTACATATTTC
>JASDQU010735178.1:112934-124507 GCA_032191745.1 Picea mariana
GAACCATTTATTTATTATTTTTTGGTGTTCATAAAAAGTTTGTTTCGCTTTATCTCTTTCTTCTTCTAATTTTAACAATTCCTCTATGCATTCTTGCATTTTGGGACAAGGATCTTCTTTGACAAATTGAGCTAATTGAAGGGAAGGTAAAACTACATTAGATGGTAGAATGGATTCCTTGCCATAGACAAGGAATTAAGGGGAATTTCCTAATGTTGTTTTAGGTGTGACCTTGTCATCCCATAATGTAGATGAAACGGATTTGTGTCAATTTCTCTTATTTTCATTAATGTTTTTCTTAATGATCCGGAGAAAGTTTTTGTTGGTAGATTTTTCTAGACCATTACCTTGTGGATAGTAGTTGGCATAATATCATATCTTGATACATTTCTCTAAAACAAATTCAGTTAACTTTATTGAGGAAAAATGAGAAGTGTTATCAAATACCAAAGTGTTAGGAACACCAAACCTTGTAATTATGAATTGTTCGATAAAAGATATCACATGATTATGTTTAACAGATTTTAAAGGGATGGCCTTTCTCCACCTGGTAAAATAATCAGTTCTTGTCAAGATATACTTGTGTAACTTTGAAGAGTTTGGAGTTATTTCTCTGATGATGTCCAATCCCCATTGTTCAAATGGTCCATCAGTTGTCACAGGATGCAATGGGAATGCATGATTATTCTCTCTCTTATGTAGATTTTAACATTGTACAATTATTTACTACAAACAAATTTTCAGTAAAAGAACAGAAAAGATACAATGGAAAATACACACATTACACAGAGATTTTTCCCCTGGAAACCCAAACTGGGAAAACCAACATATTCTATATTCATCCACTTCACACATTGTTTACAATACAATATACATATAGGAGCAAATGACATCCAAAACCCTAATCCAATGACCTAGATTAGTCAACAATCCTAATTCCTTAACCGAAAATAGAAAACCATCGGCAAAAAAACCATGTGCCAAAAAACCGCCCAACAATGGACATGAAAATCGAGGCAAAAAGGTGACACATTTCTCGAGGAAAAAAAATCGAGGGCGTTGCCCCCGAACCCCCGCGTAGGGAGGTTATCGCTAGTCGTGAAAAGAATATAACACATACCTAACATCCCCGTAGCATATTGGAAGATTGCATTTTTGAACGTATGTGTGGGCATCTCTTAATAAAATCGACTAATAATATCGTGCTCAAATGATCTTATGAGCAGTAATGTCTCCACTAAAATGTCCACCTGTAGGACCATCATGTAAATTAGATAATACTTTGGCAACATTTAATTTTTCTAAACATATAAGAAAAATAGAATCATACTTTTGTCTAACTAATACTCCATTTATCAATTGATAATGTATAGATTTCAACCATAATGCTCTTTTCTTTTTTGGGTCATAATGGAGAGGAGCAAAGCCATGAGTAAGGAAAATTTTCAGATTATTATACCATGAATCAGAATAATTAGAGGTAAGATGAATCTCGTTAATTTGTGCCTCTAACTTGTTTTCTTTTTTAGGTTTATTTTCAAAATATAAATCCATTGACCTTGTTGCTAATCTGTAGCGGCCTAAAACTCGAAAAATTTGGAAGGTTTAATTTCTAAATCATATTCTTATAAGGTAATCATCCATTTATCTCTTATGTCTCCAAGGTCCTTTTGAACAAGTAAATTTCAGACTAAAGGATATGGGACAATCACTTTGGTGTGTGATTTTAAGAGAAAAGGCCTAAAGTGTTCGACTGCCTTGAATATTGCATATGCATGTTTTTGTACCTTTGAATAGTTCAATTATGCACCCTAAAAACCTGTACTCATAAAAGAAATAAGTATTTCAATATCTTGATCATTTTTCTGAGTAAGGACAACAACGTAAGAAAAATCTGAAGCAAAAGTATATAGAGTAAAGTCCTTGTTAAAATTGGGAGATGATAGAGTTGGGGATTGTACAATTGCTTCTTCTATTGCTTTAAATGATTTTCTATCATCATCATTCCATTTAAAAACAATATCTTTCTTAATCGTATTTTGAAATGGTCTTACTATCTCTGTAAAACTTGGGACAAATTGTTTGACAAAATTAATTTGTCCTAGGAAAGATTGCATCGTTTTTTATTATGAGGAAAATGAATTTCATATATTGTTTTGATTCTTTTGGGTTCAATCACAATTCATGATTTAGAAACAATGAATCCTAAAAGCTTCCCTTTTGTTTGAGCAAAGACAATTTTCTTGGGATTAAGTGAGATGCCATATTTTCTATAGTGGTCAAAAATTTGTCTGAGATGATGCATGTGATCAAATATGTTCTTAGAGAATACATTGACATCATCCAGATATATTACCATTGATTTATTCACTAACCCTCTAAAGGCTATATTCATGGCACGTTGAAATGTGGCACCAACATTTATTAATCCAAATGGTATCTTTTTGTATGCATAAGTGCCCCATTTTGTTCTAAAGGTCATTATCAATTGATCATCTTTGGAAACCAAGACCTGGTTATAACCTGAGAATCTGTTCAGAAAAGACATCATCTCAAATCCTGCCACAGATTGCAAAATTTGTTCCATTGGAGGGAGGGGAAAGCTATCTTTTTCAGAAGCTTTATTCAAATTTATGAAATCAATGCAAATTCTAATGTCTCTTTTTTTCTTCCTAATTGGAACCATATTAGAAACACATTGAGAGTGTCTAACGGGAAAAATGATCCTTGCTTGTAGCAATTTATTTAATTCTTTTTTATTTGTTGTTCTAAGTTAGGATTTTTTTTTCTTAATTTTGGCTAGAATGGTTTGACATCATATTTTAGCAGAATCACATGTTGAATAACTAAAGTATCATTTGTTTTCAAATCATTATATGTCCAAGAAAAAAGTATCTTTATATTTTTTTAAAAGATTAATGAAAGAATATATTTCTAAAGGAGTGCACCATGAACCAAGATTAAAATTTTGAGGATTTTCTACAGTTCCCAAATTTACGATTTCAAATTTCATTGAAGAACTATGTGTTTTTCAATTAGATGGTGTTTTAAACCTATCCTTGAGATCATAAAATTATTCTAGTTTAACTACAGATTTTGGAATCATGTTTTCTAGTTTAGTCCTACCATCCAGTGAAGGGAAATTGATTTATATGAATCATCTTGATTCTCATCAATGATTAAATCTTTGTATGTGTCTTCTTGTGTAAGAAAACTTATTGTGTGATCACCATCGTTAAAAACTCTCCAATTAGTTATATTGTCAAGCATGGATTTCCTAAACAAGAACTCAATTGAAAATATGTCATGGGAAATTTTTTTAGATGGAATCAATTCTGATGCCACATTAGCAAGAAGGTCTACATTTGAATTAAGAGATCTACGAATAGATTTAATCTCAAAAGTAGTGAAATGTGGTAATAGATAAACAACAAGTTGTTGGTAATTTTTTAGATGATTTGAAACACAATGGATAGTTTGTACCTTGACAATGATTTCTGAATCACGATTTTTTTTTATGAATTTAACATTCGAATCTATAGCCTTTTTCAAACCTTGGATTAAATCTCTGTATTCGGCTACATTGTTGGTGCAATAAAACTCCAGCCTACATGCTAACATGGTTTTGTTGCCATTGGGATCTTCTAAAACACAACCTGCTCCAACACCTTCATTAGAGTTTGATCCATCAAAAAACAAGGTCGAAAAATCATTATTTTCAACAGATTCTAAAATATCCAAAGAAAAATCTATACATATAGAAAAATTAGTTTGAGAAAAGTTTACAACCTCAAATTATATAGATGAATATGTGAATGGTGAACTTTCTGCAGCAAAATTTCCAAAGAATGAATCAATGCAATAGTTGCCTAAAATAGAATTTGAAAACATTGTCAGTTCATTTTCACCATTAATATCAGTCACAATATGTTTCATCCGTTTCTCCCGATCCACTCTAATTTGGTTAGGTTTTCCATTGTATTGTAACCAAAAATATCACCAGTCTGTAGTGAAATAACCATGAATTTTTTCATACCACTCCTTGCTCATGAGCAAACCATAAGATTTTGGGATTTCAACAACAATGATGTCTATTGTTTGATGTACTTTTGGATTAGAAGATAATCTAATAAATACATCTTTAAGTTCGCCTAAAACCTTAACCCTTGTTCTATCAAGATGTACAATTTGTATAGCTGACTTATGTGGTTGAGCATTGATTTTCATACAAATAGAAAATGGCATTATATGTGATGAAGCTCCAAGATCTACCAAACAATTGCGTACATTTATGTTAAAATTTTCAAAAGTCAAAAGGAAAGGTGTTATTTGTGAATTGGATTTGTCTCCTATTAGGACATCCTTGGCATTGACTTGTTTCTTTTTCTCTAAAGCAGAATTTATGGCAGTTTTTTCTTTATTTTTACTCGCATCTATAGTAGTTTGTTTTTCAACATCGTTATTGTCTAATGCTTTAAGTAAATTGTTTCTCTGTTGTTTCAACTTTGTCAATTAATAAAAAGAAATATTTTCCCTTGTAATTTTCATGTCTTCAACAACATCATAATCAGGCTAATCAGAAATCACTAAGGCCCCAATGATTCTTTTATCTTGAGGAACAATTTTCTTGGAGGAAATAGAGGGAGATGGGGATGAGGTACTGGTAGGAGGACCTTTTCTTCTAGTTTGAACAACATTAATATCTTCACAAGATTAATCTTCCTCGTCATTAAAAATATCATTTACAATATCCCAAACGAGGTTTACCTCAGAAGTACCAACATCTTCATCATCTTGTTCTTCTTCTACATCGTCATCAACATCAGAAATTTGATTACCAGGAGGAGGGAAAATTATTTTGACAAAAGGTCTCCATGGCTTTTTGGATGTTGATTCTTCTACTACATTTGTGTTAATGTCAATGATGTTGTTAGCCAAACTCTTAACTAATTTATGCAAGATTTCAAGATCTATAACTTCTTTGTCTTTCTTTTCTTCTTTGATTGTGACACTCCTAGTGGGAGGTAAAGCTCTTCTATACTCAATAGGAGATTTTTTGGCTATGCTCATCATTTCCATTTCCACCTCTAAATTTTCTTGCATGGTTTCATCTAATGTAGTTTTGGCTGCTCTTTTAGCTAAGATAGAAATTAAACAAGGGAGAGAAATGGTATAAAATTCTAGAATAATGTTGGTTGGAGGGCGCGAGTCTTTAGGTATTATATTCAACAAGGTCATGAATCTTTGATTAAAAACTTTAATTTCATCTTTTGGATTCATTCTTAATTTAGACAAATCAAGAACCAAAGTGGTTGGGGTTTTTTCATCACCAAATTTTTTCATGAATAATCTTTCAAAAGTATCCCAGCTAACTATGGATCCTGACGTCAGAGCAAAATACCATATAGATGCTTTGCCTTCAAAAGTATATGGAAATAATCTACATAATACATCTTCCTCTTATACCTTCATTAGACTCATTGATAACATGAATTTATCAATGTGATCTTCAGGAGATTCTCTGTTTTCAGGGTCAAACTTGGGAAATAATTTTTCGAGGTATTTAGGTAAGTCATGTTGATACCCTGGAATGTTGACTGCTCAACTGATTAACCAAGGTCTTCGAGGTTGATGGACTCTGACCATAGTTGTAGCTCTGCAAGGAGTTCCTTGTGAATCAAAAGATGTAGGATGAGAAGGTAAAGATTGATAGGGTGGACTAGTGAGAGGAGTTGATATTGGAGGTGTACCTACCACTAGCAACTCACTTTCAGTAGAAAAGTCTCCTTGCCAGAATTTATGAGTAGCGAGAGGGTTATTTCTAACGGTAAAAGGAGGATTAGGTGGTTTTTCTATCTGACCATTTTTACCCTTAGGTGGTATGATATTCTCAATCAGTTTTTGCCCAAGTTTTCTACTCTATGCTCTTATCAAAATTCTTGAAACATGTAATTGAGGAGGATGGTTTAAAGTACGTTCTTCAAAGATCAAAAAATATGTAATTCCTTGATCAAGAATTCGACGCACATATTCAATCGCAATATCCTAATATAATGGTAAAGTTTCCTGATCAATCTCTTAATCTATGATCTCTTGTGTTTTCTCCTAAGTGACACCGGAGTCAGAGGTATCATGTTGAATAGGTTGTGTTACTTCTTTAGATATGATATGTGAAGATGACTTGGTTATGTCAATATCTAGAGTTGAGAGTTTTAGCTTGGAAGGGGAATTAGAGCTTGACTTTAATAAAGGGGTTGAGGGTGATGGTGATCTTCATAAATGGGTATCAATCTTATATGGAGCTCTGTGTGTCATTCATCATCAGCGACCCTCCTTCTAGCAGCAAAATGTTGATGCCTGGAAAAATTCTTGGTAGTCAACGAGGAGAAACCACATGATCAAGGCCCTAATTAGGCCTATACTCATTTGGTAGGGTGATCCTCATTGAGATGTGGGCCCARTTGCCACTAAGGGTGGATTTTCTCCTTGAAAGGAGCCTTTCCTTAAAGTTCTTCTAAACTATTATGTAGAAGAAGAAAGAAATAATTTACTTTCTATTCTAAAACTACACTATCCTAACTAGAATATGGAAGAAATTCACAGTCTCTTATTCGGGAGCAAGAAGAATAACATATATTAAACGTGAGATAAAATGCAAATCATCAAGTTGTGGAAATAGTTCATGCAACCTAATAAAAATTGAAACAAATACACATAAGTTTAGACCTAGTAAATAGTTACTAAGAAAAGAACAATTGTATATACTCACACTCAATATAGACAAATAACATGAATTTAAATATGAGATAAAGGTGTGTTGTCTAACTATGGAAATAGTTCACACAATTTAACAACAATTAAAATAAATACATACCAATAGTTCATTCAGTAAATAGTTACCAAAAGACTGTTAGCATGCATACTCATCTTTTAATTTGTTATATTTTCCATTAGATTCAATCAAGAATGACATAATAATTCCTCAAATTTTCTAACAGTAGTGCAAAAATAAAGAATATTGACATTCATTCATTAATAAATATAAGAGAAGAAAGGGATGCAAAATATGTATTTCATAAACTTTGAATAATAGTACCAAAATAAATAAAACACAATGTAGGTATCGCGACTTCCAAGTCTTCAAATCTCAAAATTTTGGCTTTTACAATAGTGTACATAACCAATTTTCCCAGAGTTTCCAGCCCATGTTCTCATTATATAATTACAATAAATAGAAGAAAAAGATGCTAAATCCTAGAACTAATTCCACAATTTGTTCAAACTAATAGGTCCAGATATTGATTTGATTTGTTAGCTGATATTAAGGAGAGATATTCTCCTCGATACCAACAACTCCTTCACTGACTTTTCTATCTTCCATCTGCATGTGACTTTTCCATATGAGGGATTTCTTTAACATTAGTGCAATGATGGTGGTTGAGGAATCTCCTCATTCAACTTGCATGGATAGATTTTCATAGTTATTTCCTCATGTCATGACTTGAATTTCAATAAGAAACCATTGATGAATTTGTAACATTCTGCAGCCTGAGTGATGAACCGTTTGACATTGTCCATGTTCCAGAAACCAATTTGAGTAATCCCATCTATCCTTGAGTAAAACTATTGGTGTACATCGTTTAGACAATCTGACAAAGGTACATATTGGCCCATGAACTACACATGAGGCATATTATAATCATCAATAATATCCAAAGCTAAATCCCATAAGTCTAAGCAGCTCTTGATTGTTTCCTTGATTAAATCACGTGAGAATAAACAATTGATATGCCAAGAGTCAATTTATGCTTGGATTTGTAGTTTTTCTTCTTCTAAGAATATGTAGTAACCTTGAGGAGGATTAATTCCTTGTGCTTCTTGGTTTTTAAGAACTTCAAATGAAACTTGTGGCTCCTTTTTTTAATTAATTTTGCTTGAGACCATGCAGAGAACTGCAGTACCTATTCATGATCTTCATTGATAACATATAGTTTGGTGTAAAGTAGCTCTTGTAAGCAAGCTAGTTTGTTGCTCAGCTCCATGGCTTCTTTCTTTAAATTTTCAAAATCATCAATTTTTATTTTCATTTCCTCTAACTGAGCAGTTAAAGTATCTACTTTTTTTTTTATGACTGGCGGAATCGGCAACTGGGCCGGTCTCGTACTCGCGTGACACGGGGTCGATTCCGACCGCTACCACTATAACCTCCAGGTGCCATACGTATGCCCCTTCCGCAGGCACGGGTAAGTCGGGGGGATTTGAACTTGGAACCTCATCGAACATAACATTTCATATCACGACACTTGCCAATTGAGCTGCCCCCTGGGGGCTATCAAAGTATCTACTTTATTCTCAAAAATTTTGCTCAATTTTTCTTTCTCCTCAAGAAACATAACTATTTGTTTGTTGTGTTTAGATTTAATCTCATTTATTTTAGTTGTCAACTGTACAATGGTATTTACAGATAGTTTGTTTGCTTCTAAAAGATCCTTCAACTAGGATTCATGTTCCTGTGACCAAATGTTTTGTTGTCACTTCAATTATTCTTGCAACTCTTCTACATTTTTCCTTTCTTTCTTTAATTGGGTAGACAATTTACTTACAGACCATTTGTTTGCATTAGCAAACGCTCCCAAGGCATCAACAACTTCCTTTGCAAATTCTTCATCATTTAAGTGCGTAGCATTCCACAATTGGGTTACTTCTTGTTTGATTTCTTCATGGTGTGTTGTTTTCCTCTTCTTGATCTTTCTCCTGAATATAATTTTGGTTTTATAATCAAAAGCATAATTGTCCAAAGACAAAAAAAATATCTTGTATAGGCTGGAGGTGTCAAGATCTAAAAGGGTTGTAACCATTCTTCCTAGAATGGTAGTTGTTAGACCCTAGGCTTGCACCTCTTACTTCTATTCATCAAACTTGCCCATTCATATGTCAACCTAGCTTCTAGTTAGTTTTTCCTCATTGTGTGTTAACTCATTTCAATTTGTTTTTTGTCATCCCTTATTTGTTTTATGTTAGTTGTTTGTTATTTATAAGGTCAATTCAAGTCTTGTTTTGAATTGGATAAGTCATATCACCATAATTTATGTCACTGATGGATCACAAGAAGGATAAATTAGGCTAACAAGTGAAAAGGTGTTGATTGCAAGAATGGCACCATTCTTGCAATCAACAGACAGACTATGTTTTATGAATTTTTATGATTTAAAAAATAATCCAAAGTTTGAATAAAAGTGCGTTGGCACCCAAATCATGCCCATTCGTGCTTACTACCCTCGAAATCGTGTGTATTGGTTCTTTGTGCAGTTTTCATTGTAGATTTTGAGTGAACCCTAATCAACACATACTGTAACACCCTGTTTCCCCCAGTCTGTAAAATAACTATATTGGCCAAGAACTATGGCAAACACAAAAGATGTGAATGTTTGATTTGACGAACCTTTGTATAGAACGTCGATGAATGTAAATTATGTTATAATTATGTGTTGCATGACTGCTAGGAGGGGGATGTGCTAAAAGAGACCACGATGGCTAATGAGAGGTGGTGGAAGGGACTTGGAATGGTTGCACTAACTTCCACAGGGCCAGTACCGTACTGGTTTTTACTTGCTCAAAGATCAAAGTAGCTCTCTAACCCTGGAATGGATTTCTCGTCAGATAGGTAGGTGGGGAGGCACCTCAAGAGTTAATGAGGGGATGGGGGTGAACCACCCATCCATAACAACCCCTAGACCTAACCACAGATGGGGAAATTCACGCCACACACAATCTTGCAGAGAAAAAGGCAAGAGAGGAAGTGTGGTAAGGGAGGAAAAAGAGAGGGAAGAACACGCGCAACAAAGATCGCGGAAGAGAACCGAGAGAAACTCGAGAAATACAGGGAGTTCTGAACAGAGGAGAAGGAGAGTAACCTTCGTCCTTGACTTCCATTGAGCCGGAAGTAGGAGACTGAATCTCGAGCATCATGGTCTAGCTCGGAGGTGGCTAGTGGTAAATCCGTTTGGAGTCACCAAGCCTATGGTTGGGTGGAAACAAGCACCCCTCTTAGTAGTCACGTCACACCTGGTGTTTTTCGGATAAGTGTTTATATCTCGTATCTTGAATTGAATATAATGGACACATGCTCATGTTTGTACACTCATAAATGATTTCTCTATAGAAGTGTTTGTCTGGTGTTTTGATCAGAAATAATGGATGCATGCTTATACTTATAAGACCATAATCAATTTATGTATAGAATGACTAAGTTCAGATTACAAGTCTGTTCCCTTGAGATTTGTCCCATTTACTTGACTCATGCTATGCCCTGGTTTGATTTCCCGAAGGCACCTCCTTCCGCGAAGTTCCCTCGCATTTCAGAGCCGAAGTGAGTTCCTTGAAAGGACTATCGTTTTAGTAAACATACGAGCGTACTTCACCCCTATCATAGAGTTTATATATCGGTAATTTAGGAAGGCCTTTCAGTCAGGTCACCAAGCCTGGGGATAATTACCCAAGAACCTGTTGAAGGATTTTGTGATCTAAGTCTGGAAACCTTGTACAAGAGAGAGTGATTCCCTCAGGTTTTCGACGTTTCGGCACCTGGGAAACCCAATAGCAAGACCCTTCGTCTTCGCCAGTCACGAAATCCCGGTATGCGAAACCCCGAATCAGTTTTAGCGTGAATGGGTTTTCGGCGTTTCGACATTTCGGCACCCAGGAAACCCAAGGGCAAGTTCCCTCGTATTCGCCAATCGTGAAATCCCGGTATGCAAAATCCCAAATCGGCTTAAGCGTGAATGGGTTTCGGCATTTCGGCACCCGGGAAACCCAAGGGCAAGACTCTTCGTCTTTGCCAGTCATGAAATCCTGGTATGCGAAACCCCGAATCAGTTTTAGCGTGAAATGGTTTTCGGCGTTTCGGCACCCGGGAAACCCAAGGGCAATTTCCCTCGTATTCGCCAGTCGCGAAATCTCGGTATGCGAAATCTCGAATCAGCTTAAGCGTGAATGGGTTTCGACGTTTCGGCACACGGGAAACCCAAGGGCAAGTTACCTCGTATTCGCTAGTCACGAAATCCCGGTATGCGAAATCCTGAATCAGCTTAAGCGTGAATGGGTTTCGACGTTTCGACACCCAGGAAACCCAAGGGAAAGAACCTTCGTTTTCGCAAGTCATGAAATCCTGGTACGCGAAATCTCTATGCGCTATGTGGATGAGCCCTAGGTCACCAAACAGGGTCTTGTGGCAGGAAGGAGGAGTCCCGAAAGAATCTAGACCATCCGTTTCTAGGGACATGTGGCGAAGATCTAATGCCACCAAGGTTATGAAGATCAGGGAAATAGTAGTGAAGACCCCGCCAAAATCCCGAAAGGTAGAATGTCGGGATTTAATCCGGGCCATTGATTAAGTCGACGATCTGGACCATAGATCCAGATGATACCGAGCTTTCGAGTTCCGGGAATTTGAAAGGGAAAGGAGGAACGCTTGCATCACGATTTCCCTGAATCGTGAAACCTCGAAAGCATTTAGAGGACCAGCACTAGGCCATAGGACCGGTCATATGAAAAGCGACCCAAGGGAGGAGCTA
>JASDQU010735178.1:146884-157597 GCA_032191745.1 Picea mariana
CAGAGGAAGAGAACAAGGAGGAGGCATGGGTCGAGGTCGAGGCCAGATTATTTTCTATAACTGCGCCCAACCAGGTCATTTGGCAAGGGATTGTCACAACCCTTGTACTACTTGAAACTATTGTAATTCATTTGATCATGTCATTGAAGACTGTCAATTATTGTTAGCTAAAGTTCAGGAAAGACGGGGTGGAAACCAGCAAGTCCAACTAATATCACCTGAACCTAGCGGTGAGGAACCCAGAGTCGCTGCCATTACTAGAGGAGGTGTTGTCACAGGAGAAGACATGGTGACTCCAGGAAAGACTACAGATGGATCAGGGATCAAAAGAGCTTCAGAGAAGGTGCCATTGTTTGATCCCAGGAAAGAAAATCATACTTTTGAAGAAGCAAGAAGATAATTTTTAGGTGAACAAGATTCTTCATCTAGGGCACGCGTGAAATTAAGGGAATGTGAAATGCCTCCAACATTTGATCAGTCTACCCTACCTAGAAAAGGAAAAAAGGTAAGCAATCTTGTGGAATTCTTGTATACTTGTATTAATTTGATTAAAGATGAAAGAGCTGTGCATGAACTACAACACTTGATAAGACAGTATGAAATTGGAAGAGTAGATCCTCTGTTGAATAGAGTTGTGAATCAAGTATCTATAAAAAGGAGGACAAACAAGGAACTGCACCTTAGTGCTCAGATTGGAGACTACGACATAAACTATGTGGTCCTCGACCTCGGATTAGAAGTAAATGTTATGATGAAGGAGACTTGGGAATTGATGGGAAAACCTAAATTGATTTACTCTCCTATTAGGCTCAGGATGGCTAATTAGCAGGTGGTGAGCCCCTTTGGAAGACTAGAGCATGTCCATGTAGACATCGACGAAGTGAGGACATTTGCAGACTTCGAAGTGATCGAGATTGTTGATGATAGTTGTCCCTACCCTGTGTTGTTGGGTATTGATTGGGCTTTCAACAATTTGACTGTTGATGACCTGAAAAAGAGAAGGATGACATTTGAAGGTGATGGCCTTAGGGTCATTGCACCTCTTGACCTTGATGAAGGTCGCAGGTACATAGAACCTATAAGAGAAGAAGATCACACCTGTAAGATAGAGACATCTATAAACTGACAGCAGGACAACAAGATTATATTAATCCTACAACAGATGGAAATCTAAGTTGGCAAAGTTAAAGTGCATGCTCGTCAGATTCAAAAGAAGCACTAGAAAATTGGTAGAATAGAATGTATGAAGTCTCTACGCGGAGGTGTGCCAGATTGTAAGGCAGTTCATTGGATTGGCACAAAAGTAAGTAATCTTCCTACATTTGATGGCTTGGATAATTTAGAGAAATTTCTAGTTGAATTTGAAGGAATCGTACCAATACAACAGAGGTTGTTGGCACTAGACGAAGTTTTGAAAGCAACACTAGCTAGATGGTGGGAAACACACAAGAAGAACATCGCGTGGTGGGTAAAATGTCGCAACTTGTTGACAGTGCGCTTTTCAGACCAAGATGAAGGTTTTGAATCTCGATACACACGTCAGAGTTGTCCTAGGGATCATGTGTGAAGTTGTGAAGAAATATTGAGCAACATTTCTAAAGAATAGTGGGTACATAAGTTCATTAACACCTTAGATACTACGCCTATCAACTGGTATATTCAAGAATAACTGCGCTTAGTCACTACAGATTGGTATGGTATGAACCAGAATTTTATAGCTACGTTCCTATGTGAAATTCAATAACCCATAGTAGATCGGGCTTTACAAATTGTAAGATAGAAGGTCTTTGAGGAAGCACCTAACCCCCCTCTTGAACAAGAAGAAGATGAATGGACTGTGCCTCTTCAGCGGTTACATGGTTGTTGTAATATTAATGTTGATGAGGATGATGACCCTAGGAATGTGAACATTTCATAAACTGAAGGACAAATAGATATAGAAGGGCCAAGAATTGAATTACCTTTTGTTTGGAAGCCTATTAAAATTAAGAAAGTTAATTTTGGAACGGAGAAAGCACCTAAGTTGGGAAATGTTGGAGACTATTGGGATGATGCTACTATTAGTAATATTACAGAACTATTGCATGAGTATCAGGACTTGTTTCCAACCAAGTTCACAAACATGAAGGGCATTAAAGGGCCCATGGGAGAAATCAAGATTCCTTTGAAAGAAGATGCAAGGCCTGTTAAGCAGAGGCCTTACAGGCTGAATCCCAAGTACAAGAAAAAAGTTAAGATTGAATTAGATAGAATGCTGGAAGCAGGAATCATAGAACCAGTTGAAGAATCTGAATGGATCAACCCCATGGTGGTCCAAGATAAGAACTCACGAAACATCAGAATTTGTGTAGATCTAAGGAAATTGAATCATGCATCTTCACATGATCCATTTCCTACACCCTTTACTGATGAAGTCCTAGATAATGTAGGAGGAAAAGAAGTTTATTCATTCACAGATGGATTTTAAAGCTATCACCAGATCAAAATTGGTAAAGAGGATAAACATAAGACAACATTTGCATCAGAATGGGGTTCTTTTCAGTACACTATGATGCCTTTTGGTTTGAAGAACTCACCATCGATCTTTTCCAGGGTGGTGGTCGAAGCATTTAAGGAATTTTTACATAAATTTTTGGAAGCATACTTTGATGACTGGACCATTTTTAGTCTACTGAAAAAACATATTGAATGTTTGCGATTAATGTTGGATAAGTGGAGGCAATGTCAGATTGCCCTGAACTTGAAGAAGTGTATTTTCTTCTCACCTTTTGGAGTGTTGTTAGGACACATTGTGTGTAAGCAAGGGTTATTGGTAGATCCTTCCATTATTGCTATCATTGTTGATCTACCTCCTACTTCGGTTAGACAGTTGCGCATTGCATTGAGACACACTGGATACTACCGAAAGTTTATTAAGGGCTACACACAGATAACAGTACCTATGGAGAAGCTATTAAAGAAGGATAGTAAGTTTCAATGGACAGAAGAATGCCAACAAAGCTTCGACACATTAAAGCAAAAAATGGTCACTGCGTCTATTTTGGTTTTTCCAGATTGGAAAAAGGAATTCCATGTTCATGTCGATGCTTCATCCATTGCATTAGAAGCAGTTTTGGCACAGCCAGGTGCAGGAGTATTGACCACCCTATAGCCTTTTCTGGCATGAATCTTTCTACATCTGAAATGAATTATACTACCACTGAAAGAGAAGGCTTAGCTATGGTATATGCGCTGCAGAAGTTTAGACACTACTTGTTGGGAGGACATTTTAAGATGTTTACTGGACATTCTGCATTGAAGTACTTAGTCAACAAGCCAGTGTTGGGGGGAAGAATATACAGATGGATATTATTATTCCAGGAGTATGACTTTGAGATTGTGGTCAAGCCAGGAAGAATGAGTAAGGGACCTGACCACTTATCCGGGTTAGAACATGGCGATGAACCTACCAGTTTGGATGATACACTACCAGATGCACACTTGTTGGCCATTAGTAAATTCGATGATCACTTTGCCGAGATAGTCCAATTCTTGTCCACAGGAATGGAACCTCGTGAGTATACAGTTATTTAGAAGAAACAGTTGGTAGTCTGCGCTGTAGATTTTCAACTTATAGCTGGGCAGTTTTATAAGATGGGACCAGATGGGATCTTAAGAAGGTGTGTTATGGAGTCATAAAGACCATTAATCCTTGCAGAAGCACATGAAGGCATCACAGGAGGAAATTATGCAGGGAAAGTAACATCGCAAAAGGTTCTCAGAGCTGGCCTCTGGTGGCCCACTTTACATAAGGATGCTAAGGAATACTATAGAGCTTGCGATGTATGTCAAATAATTGGGAAGCCTTCTAGAAGGGATGAGATGCCTTTAGCACCTCAGTTAACTTTATAGGAATTTGAGAAATGGGCTATTTACTTTGTGGGACCTATCAAACCACCAGGTAAGCGCACAGGAGCTCGATACATTATCACTGCTACAGAGTATTTGACCAGATGAGCATAAGCAAGAGCAATTAAGGACTGTAGTGCAACTACAACTACGTGGTTCATCTTTGATGATATCATAACCAGATTTGGATGCCCAAATATCCTTATGAGTGATCAAGGCACACATTTCATTAAAAAAACTATTGAAGTGATCAAGGAGTTTGAAGTTCACCATCAGAAAAACACACCATGTCACCCACATGTGAATGGTACAATCGAAGCTTTCAATAAGATTTTGGAGACAACGTTGACTAAGATTTGCACTGTTAACATGGATGATTTGGATTTGAGAATTCCATTAGTGTTATGGGCTTATCGAACTACTTGCAAAAAGTTAACAATGCAAACTCCCTTCATGTTAGTTTATGGCCAAGAAACAGTGGCACCTATGGAATATTTGGTTCCTAGTTTAAGAACTACGGAATTTATAGGTATGGATGACACCGACGATGTTCAAGACAGGCTCACGTAGTTGATATAATTAGAGGAAGATAGGTTCATTGTAGGATTTCATCAGCAGGTACAAAAAGAACGAGAAAAGTCTTACCATGACAGACATATCAAGAAGAAAGCATTTAAACAAGGAGATTTGGTACTTTTATATGACAACAAGTTCATGAATCATCCAGTAAAGTTCAAGATACACTGTCTTGGTCCATTCAAGGTTGTCTACATTACAGAAGGAGGAGTTGCGCAGTTGAAGACTCTTAATGGAGAATGGAATGATGGTTTAGTAAATGGGAGCCGGTTGAAGCTATATTGTGACAACTAGCTGCCTCGCAGCTCCCAGTAAAAGTAAAGGAAGAAGGCTTTAGGTAGCAGGTGCAATTGAAATTGGGTACCATACATAGAAAAGACATTATGCACATGATAGGGAGGGACAGAGAAGAAAGCACAAGCTGCTCCGTGTAGTTTGCAGTCAAAGTAATACAAAAGGCTCAACCCTGTAGTGACTCGGGACGAGTCACATGTGTGAGTTGGGGGCATGTTGGTCCTTGGTCATGTATTACGGAAGAAAGAGAAGATTAAGGAAGAAGACAGACAAAGTATGAAGTCTGCGGAAGGCACATAAACCGAGGAAGGGTCGAAGTGGGTAAAGAAGCATAAAAGAAGGAATGAAGTAAAGGAAATCAAGTCGTTGAAAGAGAAGATCAAGAAAGACAAAGTGGCAAAGAAGACAGACTGTGGAAAAGTCAGCAAGCGGAAGAAGACAATAATGGGTGCTTTGGAGAACCTCGCGGAGGAGAAGGAAGAATAGGTCATCAAAGTCCTTAAAATTAGGGTATGTGGATATAGGGTTTTGGCAATGTGGATTTAGGTCTTTGGACACGTGGGCTTCGGTCTAGGGTTTTCTAAGGGGCATGGAATGTATAAATAGAGGTCAAGAAGACTTGAGAGGAGAGAGTTAATAGTGAGATTGAAAGGTAGAAGTGTTATGTTTTAGAGTATCCTTGTATTTGGGTCTTCAGCTGGGTGCAGAGATCTACTCTGCAACTGGGTGCGTAGGGATAGGGAATACAAAGGAAGATAGAGAAGGATATGTAGTTGAGTGCGTAGATAGAACTGTATATTTTCATCTATTTGATCAATAAACACAGTTTTGTGGACGTAGCCTAGGGAGAGGGTGAACCACGTAAAATATTGTTGTTCTATGTGGTTGATGATGTGTTATTTGTTATCTGTTATACTATTATTGCATTGTTAATTTCCCTACTAAAGATAAGAATATATAAGTAACTTCGCGAAGTTAAGCATAATACTGTTAAGAATCTCTAGGTTATCTTGCATTATTGTTTTGGAATCATCTTGCACTTCCTCTAGTTGTAGACACATGTGTCCTACAACACCCCTATTGCTACTTCAGGTGAGACTTCATCTGCTTCGCAGGTGTTGTCGTAAGGGCCAATAGTTAGGGTTTGTTGGTGCGTTGTTAGAGTTGAACTGTGGGTCTACCCCTGTGCCAACATGCATTAGTACCAATCTTCTCCAAGATCTTGAATGGACCATACCATATTGTCTTGAGATATTTACCTTCACCATTCATTCTATCTTTGTTTATAGGAAACCATAGTTTATCATTCACTGGAAACTGATGATCAACTCGATGCTTTTCATGCCTTTCCTTGTATTTAGCTTGGCTCTTCTCCAATTGTTCCTATATTGTTTGATGTACCTACTCGATCCTCTAAATGAACCTTTCATCTTTATTTGTAGCATCTTGTCCATCCTCCTGGTTTTCTTCTCTAAAAGCAAATTCCAGAGGTGATTTAGGAAAGTATCCCAGACATACTTCAAAAGGAGTTCTCTGAGTAGAAGAATACATGGCACACACGATTATATGCATGTTTTACATAATGCAATTGTTCATCCCATAACTTAGGATGTTTGTTGCAGTATCCTCATAAAAAATGTACCACTTTCATGTTTACCACCTCTATCTGTCCATCTGTTTGTGGATGAAAAGTTGTTCTCTTCTTCAACTTAGTGACCATCATCTCCCATAAATGAGACCAAAACTTTCCCAAGAAGCGAGAGTCTTGATCAAATATAATAGATGTAGGCAGCCTAAAATGAACCCATACATTAGCAAAGAACAACTATGATGTATTTTCAATTGTAACCTATTTCTTGCATGGCATTAAAACACACATCTTACTGAACATGTCCACCATGACATATAAATAATCACAACCTATTCTGGACATCAACAATCCTCCAAAAAAATTCATAGACAGACTTCCCCATGGATGAGAAGGTACTGGAAGTGGCATATATAATCCCAACTTTCTATTGATAGGCTTGTTTGTTGCACACATACCACACCCTTTTATATACTTGGAAATTGTCTCATTCATTTGAGGCCAATAACAATATCTTTGCAACTGTGCTACTGTCTCACCTACCCCAAAATGACCATAAATGAGAGATGTATGAGCTTCTCTAATTACATTTTCTCTTTCATCTCTGGGTATACAAAGTTTTCCAAGATGATATAATAAATTATCATGCACATAATAATCCAATTTTCCATGTTTATTTTCACGAGTTAATTCTTCATATACATCTTTAAAATAATCATCTCTAGCATATTGTTCAACATAACTTTCATGAGCTAAAGAATTATACTTTAATATTGTAGATGCATTGATTACTGGTCTTGATAACATATCTGCAACCCTATTAAGAATACCTTTCTTATACTTGATCACCAAATGAAATTTTTGTAAGAAACCCATCCACCTAAAGTGTCATGACTGTTGTATCTTGGTTTGTGATTGCCAATACTGTAATGGATGATGATCTATATGAACTATTGTATCATTTCCCATTAAGTAATGCTTCCATTTTTTAACACTTTGTACCAACACATACAATTCCTTGTCATATGTTGGGTAATTAATTACCGCTTGAGTAAAATTCTCAGAATGATAACATATAGGTTTACCTCGTTGCATCAAGATTACTCCCATGGCATATACACTTGCATCAATTTGAATCTCAAATGGTTGTTGCAAATATGGTAGATCCAATATTGGTACGATGCTTATCTTTTCCTTCAATGTCTCAAATACTTTCTGCTACTTGCCTCCCCATTGAAATACATGTTTCATACTTGTAATGCATGCAGGGGAGTTGCTATGAAATAAAAATTAGCAATGAATTTCCTCCAGTACCGTACTTCTCCTAAGAAGCTCCCAACTTTTGTGGTAGTATTTGGCTTGGGCCAATTTACAATAACTTCCACTTTTGATGGATCTATCTTTAGCTGACCATTCCCTACAATATAATACAAATACACCAGAGAAGTTTTTCCAAACTCACATTTAGACATCTTTATATACAACTTCTCATTTTTCAAGAGTTCAGAAACTTTCGTAACATGCATTATATGATCTTCCCATGTTTTACTAAAGATCAAAATATCATCTAAGTAGACAATGACAAAATCATCTATAAAAGGCATGAACACATCATTCATTATCCTCATAAATGTTGCAGGTGCATTGCATAAACCAAATGACATAACCAACCATTCAAATAATCCTTCTTTGCCTTGAAAGCAACTTTCCACATATCACTTTCTGCAATTTTGATTTGATGGTAACTATTTCTCACATGTAGCTTAGTGAAATATACAACATTTCTTAATTGATCTAATAAATAATCAATTCTAGGAAGAGGATATCAATTCTTTACCGTGATCTTGTTCAATGCTTGAAAATCAAAACACATCCTCCATGTACTATCTTTCTTTGGAACTAATACAATAGGAGATCCACACGGAGAGGAACTTGGTCTTATGATTCCTTTATTGACCAATTCTTGAACTTGCTTATTTATTTCTACATTATCTATCATTGATGACCTATACAAACCAATCTTAGGAAGAGGAGAATCCTGCTGCAAATGGATTTCATGTTCAACCTCCCTCTTAGGAGGCAACCCTGTAGGTTCCTGAAATAACTCATCATAGTTAGATATGATCTTTACCAATTTATGTTTATGATCTAGATCACAACCTAGCAAAGCATTTGATATATCTTCCTCTTTTTTCTTCACCACCATGAGAAAACCATATGATTTGGTCAATCTACACCAACAATCCATGCAAACCTTGATATGTGAAATTCAACCTAATTCTGATTCGAGTTCTCGGATCTTGTTTGTGCCTCTATCCTCCATATCTTAATCTAAAGCTCTGAGGAGGAACTCGATCGATTCCATGACCTCTAGGAGTCAAGAAATTTAGCAAGTGGGAAATAATCATTACAAATGACAAAGATTTAAAAAAAAAATACATTCAAAGCTAAAGCCTTACAATTTCTTTCTTCATAAAATTAACAACTTTTAATCTCTATATTATTATTCTTTTAAAAAAAAACTTAATTTTTACTACCATCCATTTTAAAATTGGTTAATTATTAATTGTCAATTCCAATATCACCATCCATTTTAAAATTAATTTAATTAATTACTAATTATCAATTCCAATATCATGATAAATTTGAAGTAGAAAGTTTCCTTCATCTCTTTACTTCTCCAAAATCTCTCCTTCTTTAATTAGATTTCCTTTGGAAACTCTATAAAGTTAATATTGATCACCCTATGAAAAGTGGAGTAAAGTGGACTCCACTCTTTGCACTAGCTTGTGTTACTTAGTAATATGTATAGATGCATGTTTGGACATTTGAAATATATAAATGTTCATGCATGCTTTGTCACTTACAAAGTTTTTCTTTATGTGAATTAAAATGAAAATACATAAATTTAAAGTAAAATTGTGTTAAAATTTTAGAAGTATTAAAAAAAATTATTACATATAGTATTAAATGTGATATAAAATAATTTGTAAAATTCGAATAAAAAATGTATTTATGTAAAGTTTAATAAAATATATATTTTAAGTATTTATGTAAAGTTTTAAAAAAACATGTATTAATGTAAAATTTATTATAATATTAAATGTGATATAAAACAATTTATAAAATTTAAATAAAAAATGTATTTATGTAAAGTTTAATAAAATATATATTTTAAGTATTTATGTAAAGTTTAAAAAAAACATGTACTTGTATAAAATTTATTATGTAACTAAAAAAATTATAAAAATAATATATACATTTTTATTAATAAAATAATTTGAAAAAATTACATACACTTCTATCAATTTAAGTGTGTAAACTATATAACAATACTATGGTTATATATATAAGTAAGAAATTATTTATTTTGACAAATTGAAATAGTTCCAATTATTTATATATTATGCTTTATCAATTCACCAAATTATTTATATATTATGCTTTACCAATTCACAAACATAATCTGAATAAAATGAAATGGTTTGTTGATTGCTTAATACAAATTTAGGTTATAAGTTTATTGGTAAGATGGAAAGTGGAGAACCATTTTAAAAAGATGCTAAGGGCATTGTTGCTAGAGAAGAAGGCTTCTCAAAATGGTAACAAATATCGTAACTAAAGATTATGGTATAAACTACTCAAGTTTATGTCAATTAAAGATTAGGGTATAAAAGATTCAAGTTTATGTTATAGAAGGCTTAAAATAATTTAAGTCTTATGATATTTTGGAAATGGTTTTATAATTACAAATTTTTTCTCTCTTTTCATGGAGTTTGATTGTCATTCTTTTCAAAATTATGGATGAATGGATTAAGAGAGATTTGGGTAAGAGGACATAAATAGTAGCTTTGGGAGGTTGTTCTATCATCTAACTTTAACCACAACTCCTATGTGGCATGAAGACCACTTCTAATGAGACTTCTCTACACTATCAAATAGAACCACTACCAATCAAAAGAAAAATCAGTTACTCTTCCATAATGTGTCATTGGTTACACTCATTACCAGGTAGGGAGGAGCTTGATTCGTCCAAGAGGTGGAAGGCTCCATCTACCACATGGTAAAGAAGATGAAGGAAACCATGATCACCAGAGAAAAGGGGAGGACATACCTCTAAGGGAGATTGGCATCTTACAGTAGACATTGCAAGGTCAAAGGCAAACTAGAGGTTTGCAGAGCAATTTGAGAGAGTATCGAATTCTCTATAGATTTTATTCCATGCGAGTAAGGTAAATAATTTCCAAGTCATAGAGAAGGCCATTGCAATCATTAGAGCCATTAAAAACTATGGTATTTTCCCCATTAATACCATTGTAATATGATTGTATGCTTGAAATTAAATAAATCCAAACAAGAGCCATTTC
>JASDQU010735178.1:159147-172523 GCA_032191745.1 Picea mariana
CATGAACACATCATTCATTATCCTCATAAATGTTGCAGGTGCATTGCATAAACCAAATGACATAACCAACCATTCAAATAATCCTTCTTTGCCTTGAAAGCAACTTTCCACATATCACTTTCTGCAATTCTGATTTGATGGTAACTACTTCTCACATGTAGCTTAGTGAAATATACAACATTTCTTAATTGATCTAATAAATAATCAATTCTAGGAAAAGGATATCGATTCTTTACCGTGATCTTGTTCAGTGCTTGAAAATCAATACACATACTCCATGTACTATCTTTCTTTGGAACTAATACAATAGGAGATCCACACGGAGAGGAACTCGGTCTTATGATTTCTTTATCGACCAATTCTTGAACTTGCTTCTTTATTTCTATATTATCTATCATTGATGACCTATACAAACCAATCTTAGGAAGAGGAGAATCCTGTTGCAAATGGATTTCATGTTCAACCTCCCTCTTAGGAGGCAACCCTGTAGGTTCCTGAAATAACTCATCATAGCTAGATATGATCTTTACCAATTTATGTTTATGATCTAGATCACAACCTAGCAAAGCATTTGATATATCTTCCTCTTTTTTCTTCACCACCATGAGAAAACCATATGATTTGGTCAATCTACACCAACAATCCATGCAAACCTTGATATGTGAAATTCAACCTAATTCTGATTCGAGTTCTTGGATCTTGTTTGTGCCTCTATCCTCCATATCTTAATCTAGAGCTCTGAGGAGGAACTCGATCGATTCCATGACCTTTGGGAGTCAAGAAATTTAGCAGGTGGGAAATAATCGTTGCAAATGACAAAGATTTAAAAAAAAAATACATTCAAGGATAAAGCCTTACAATTTCTTTCTTCATAAAATTAACAACTTTTAATCTCTATATTATTACTCTTTAAAAAAAATCTTAATTTTTATTACCATCCATTTTAAAATTGGTTAATTATTAATTGTCAATTCCAATATCACCATCCATTTTAAAATTGATTTGATTAATTATTAATTATCAATTCCAATATCATGATAAATTTGAAGTAGAAAGTTTCCTTGATCTCTTTACTTCTCCAAAATCTCCCCTTCTTTAATTAGATTTCCTTTGGAAACTCTATCAAAGTTAATATTGATCATCCTATGAAAAGTGGAGTAAAGTGGACTCCAATCTTTGCACTAGGCTGTGTTACTTAGTAATATGTTTGGATGCATGTTTGGACATTTGAAATATATAAATGTTCATGCATGCTTGGTCACTTACAAAGTTTTTCTTTATGTTAATTAAAATGAAAATACATAAATTTAAAGTAAAATTGTGTTCAAATTTTAGAAGTATTAAAAAAAATTATTACATATAGTATTAAATGTGATATAAAATAATTTGTAAAATTTAAATAAAAAATGTATTTATGTAAAGTTTAATAAAATATATATTTTAAGTATTTATGTAAAGTTTTAAAAAAATATGTATTTATGTAAAATTATGATATTAAATGTGATATAAAATAACTTATAAAATTTAAATAAAAAATGTATTTATATAAATTTTAATAAAATATATATTTTAAGTATTTATGTAAAGTTTAAAAAAAACATATATTCATATAAAATTTATTATATAAAAAAAAAATTATATATATTTTTATTAATAAAATAATTTGGAAAAATTACATGCACTTCTATCAATTGAAGTGTCTATGGTAAACTATATAACAATACTATCGTTATATATAAAAGTAAGAAATTATTTATTTTGACAAATTGAAATAGTTCCAATTATTTATATATTATGCTTTACCAATTCACCAAAGTAATTGATCATAACAATAAATTAGAAGATATTTTTGTTTATTTATATATTATGCTTTACCGATTCACAAACATAATCTGAATAAAATGAAATGGTAAATGGTTTGTTGATCGCTTAATACAAATTTAGGTTATAAGTTTATTGGTAAGATGGAAAGTGGAGAACCATTTTACAAAAGATGCTAAGGGCATTCTTGCTAGAGAAGAAGGCTTCTCAAATGGTAACAAATATCATAACTAAAGATTATGGTATAAACTATTCAAGTTTATGTCAACTAAAGATTAGAGTATAAAAGATTCAAGTTTATGTTTTAGAAGGCTTAAAATAATTTAAGTGGCTTAAAATAATTCAAGTTTTATGGTATTTTGGAAATGGTTTTATAACTACAAATCTTTTCTCTCTTCTCATGGAGTTTGATATATTATTATAATTCTTTTTAAAATTATGGATGAATGGATTAAGAGAGATTTGGGTAAGAGGACATAAATAGTAGCTTTGGGAGGTTGTTCTATCATCTAACTTCAACCACAACCCCCATGTGGCATGAAGACCACTTCTAATGAGACTTCTCCACACTAGCAAATAGAATCACTATCAATCAAAAGAAAAATCAGTTACTCTTCCATAATGTGTCATTGGTTTCACTCATTACCAGGTAGGGAGGAGCTTGATTCGTCCAAGAGGTGGAAGGCTCCATCTACCACATGGTAAAGAAGATGAAGGAAACCATGATCACCAGAGAAAAGGGGAGGACATACCTCTAAGGGAGATTGGCATCTTACAGTAGACATTGCAAGGTCAAAGGCAAACTAGAGGTTTGCAGAGCAATTTGAGAGAGTATCGAATTCTCTGTAGATTTTATTCCATGCGATTAAGGTAAATAATTTCCAAGTCATAGAGAAGGCCATTGCAATCATTAGAGCCATTAAAAACTATGGTATTTTCCCCATTAATACCATTGTAATATGATTGTATGCTTGAAATTAAATAAATCCAAACAAGAGCCATTTCATTGTTGGTTTTCCAAATATTGGGTTTCAATCCCTATGTTATCATTGTTAGTATAGTCAATTTTTTCAATAGTGTATCTCTTGCATTATATTATAGTCTACAAATAAGATTCGTGCATAGTTTTTTAATACATTGAGATAATAGAATAGAGGACTTGATTAATAAAACTCCTCATTTAAAAATTCTAGCATTTGTGTTGATGAAATAGATAGTCCATAAGCCTATTGTTTACAAATCATATGGTATTAGAGCCAAACACTAGAAACGCTTAGTGAACAACCTGTATGGTAGACATCCACAATAGTTATGAGAAAGTAGAGAGGCTTTCCTACAAGGTCTAGAGAGGAGTAGAAGAGAAAAAATGATGGGGACTTCCAAATGAAGAACATGACAAGGAAGATCTAGAGGTCAAGTTTACTCGACGGGAGAAGAGCATTGTTGCATTCCTTGAGATGCTAACACAACTACTGATAATGAAGGATAAGGAAGAAAAATAACCAAAGACTGAGCATGAAGAAGAAAAGGTTGCCCATAAGATTCCAAAGGTGAGAGGCTTGGAGACTCAGGTAATAATAGCCCTCTTTCTTCATCTTCCAATATTCCATTTAAGGTAGAAGACAAACTTGAAATGCCAACTTATGATGGTCAAGTTAATGTTGAGAAGTTGAATAGTTGATTGAAATAGTTAAAAGTTTATTTTGTTCTTTATAAAATAAAATAATCGTTAATAGATTTCTTTTGCCCATTTAAAAATGTATGGATATGATCTTTACTAGTGGGAGATATATGTTGATCCCTTGAGGCTAGGGAAAAAATGCATGGTTATAAAATGGGAGCATTTCAAGGAATTGCTGAAATCAAAGTGCTATCCCTTAGGCTATGAAGAAGGACAACACATGAAATGGTAGCACCTTTGGCTAGAACAAGGGCAGTGTTGAAGAATACATGTCTGGAATTTAGAAGCAAGCCATCATGATGGGTATTTGTTTGGAAGAGCTTGGAGAAGTGGTGAAGTACCTTAGAGAACTATACAACCATATCCAAAGGAAATTGTAGTTTCTTGGTGTGAAAAACATAAGTGAGGAAAGCAATAAAAATCTCTACATTAAGTTGGAGTTTAGAAAGGGGTGATGACAAAAGGACCAACGAGAGACCAACAAGATGAAATACAAAAGGATTGCAACCACAACCCAAAAGGGGAATTATCCTAATAGGCATTACAAACATTGTGATATAGATATACGCACATATGAGAAGTGATAGAAACTTCATTTGGAGTTGCATCCAAAATGGCATAAAATCTAGGTTGGAGCAATGATAACTACCAAGATGGGAGGAACCAAGGTAGAAAGCATCTCTGACATAGATGTAAGCCATACTATTCACCATATTGCAATGGCCACTTGGGAAAGTGGAGACAAATGCATTATTTTGAATCAAAGTTCAAGTGGAGAACCATAAGGTAAATGATTTGTTTTACGATGGTTCACAATGTAATCTAAGTTTTGAAACCCTAGTTGATGGTATTGGTCTAGAAACCTATAATATAGAACACCATGTTTGTTGGATTGGACACACGATAAATATGCAATGAAAATAATCACAAGATGTAAAATCATGATGGTCATTAATGTTGATAAAGTAAAATATGAATTTGTATCACTAGATACATGTGTAGTGATGTTTGGTAGCCAATACTCATGGGATAGGCATGTATCGCTTGGTTAAATGTGAGAAAGTCTACTTCATCGAAGCACACAAAGGGAGAGGAAGAATCTCTTTTATCAACAAACAAGGGAAAGCAAGTAAAATGATTGAGACAACGTGAAGGCATTGTGTTTCCATCACCTTCAATGATGGGATTTCGTGATAAAAAGTATCCCAATGAAAAGGTGTGATGTGAAAGGGGATGTAAACCATGTCATGTGGATCCGTTAACCATGTCATGTGCATCCGTTAATCATTAGAACATCTGATTAACACAAATTAGTGAAGTATGGCAAGCGCACAAATATGATGGCGGACCACGTTTTGGCGTTCCACACATGTTACGCGGTGTTTTGGCATCGCCTCTCAGCGTGTTACGCTGTGTTTTGGCATCGCCTCTCGGCGTTTTGGCGTTCCACAAATGTTACGTGGTGTTTTGGCATCGCCTCTCAGCGTGTTACGCTGTGTTTTGGCGTTCCACAAATGTTACGTGGTGTTTTGGCATCGCCTCTCGGCGTTCATCAGCCACAGGTTTAAGTGGTTGGGTTAGTCAACTTCAACCGTAGCAATCACGTGGCATGAAGCCACTTTCAATAATACTTCTCCACGTTGGCAAATGGTTGAATGGCGAGTCAAAGGCAAAATCAATTCCTCTTCCTTTGCGTGTCGTTGGTTTCTCTCGTTACGCGGAAGGGAGGAGATCGATTCCTCCAGGAGGTGGAAGCTTCATTTACGACGCAGCAGAGAAGATAAAGGAAGGCAAGATCGCTGCAGAAAGGGGGAGGATGAACCGTGAAGGGAGCAAAGATCGTAGGGTTGAAAGTGAAGTAGAGGTCTGTAGAGCAATTCAAGATAGAATTACATGTTTATTGTTTTTTTACTAAGAAGGTGAAAAATTGAATTTGACACCAAGCTTGCTCTTGACACTCCTAATACATCTATATTTGTGCGAGGCATGAAAAGTTTCTTACGATTGACGGAGGCACATCTATATTCGACGGCGCCACTCCTAACACATCTATATTAGACGGGCGCCATTCCTAACACATCTATATTACATCAGGTTGAGAAAACCAGAGCTCGGAGGCACATCTATATTAGACAGAATCCGACGCTACACAAACTGGACATTATAGCCGCCGATGGTACAGTTTGGGGGCTTGTCCCCAAGTAGCAGCCCACCAACGTGTCGTGAATCCAACGGCCCTCGACGATCCAAGGATCGTACGGACTATAATGTGCCACGTGTCCCAAGGATTGGATGGTCTGTAATTTGCCACGTGTCGGTGGGATCGGACGGCCTGGAACATGGCACGTGTCCTTGAGATCCGACGGCCTGGAATGTGCCACGTTTGTCGAGCATCCAACGTTCTCGAACATGCCACGTGTCCAAAGCTTCAGTGGCCTAAAATTCGCCATGAGTCCGAAAGATAGCGTGGCCTAGAATTCGCCACGTGTCCAACAGATCCGACGGCCAGGAATTCGCCAGGCGTCCCCGAGATCTGATGGCCAGTAAATTGCCACTTGTCCACCAAATTCAGCAGCCTGAAAATTGCCACGTGTTCACCAGATCCGGCGGCCTAGAAAGTGCCACGTGTCCATCAAATCCGGCGGCCTCGAAATTGCCACGTGTCATCCAGATCCAGCGGTCTGGAAGTTGCCACGTGTCGATTATCTGACGGCCCATATGTCTAAGATCCTAAGGCCTTAAATCGGCCACATGTCAATTATCCAACGGCCCACATGGCACAGATCCTAAGGTCAGGAATTGGCCACGTGTCAAAGATCTAATGGCTTACGTGACATTGTTCGTACTACTGAAATGGTACGGATTAGACACCTCTAGCGCATACGTGGCGCAGATCGTACGCCTAAAATGGTACGGATTTGACAGTTTCTATCGCCTACGTGGCATAGATCGTACTCAGCGAACGGAAACCCTGAGGCCAGAGGCGAAGCAGCTCAGTTGACGGAGGGCGTTTCCGGCGTGGGATGGATCCGACGCCTTGCAAACGGTACCTGCCGCCCACCGCATATCCGGTTTTTCTACTCAGCGAGCTGAAATCTGGAAGCCAGAGGGGAAAGAGCTCAGTTGCCCGAGGGCTTTTCCGGCGAATAAGGATACCTCTGCTCCAAGCCTCGAAGCCGCTTGCGAAGCCTTTAGAGGATTCTTTTTTCCAGGGGCACCTCTATACCTCCCCAAGCTTCGATATCTTGCGATTTCCAACTGTTGCAAATAACTAACAGGATATCGCTGTTGTTCGTTCCCGGTCCTTCCATTGAAAGGTTCTCTTTGTTTTCAGAGAGTGAAAAAACAAAATTTTCTTGTACTCTAAAATAATCTAAATTCTATCGTTCAAAAGTTGTGATTGTGCTCAAATTAATTACATAATTAAACACCGTGTACAAGTGAAACCTCGAACTCAAAGTAATATATAAATTATCTGTATGATCTTTCACCAATATTTTTGTTATGTACTTGGAAAGGTACATACTGAAGATAATTAATGTAATAATAGTTTTTAAGTTTAAATTAATTATATAATTAAATATTGTGAATTGTTAAATAGTATATTTGGTAATAATATATACATCGTGTGTTTTAAATAGTCGGTGTGTTTTAATTGATAAAATGTGTTTATTTTCATTAAATAAAGAATTTAATAGGTTAATAAGCGGAAAATTCATCGTTTTCAATGAGTTTAATTTTTAATGTTTTTTTTTTTTGGAATTTTGATCATTTGAATTGCTTTAAAATAAATAAAACTTAGGGAAAAGTTTCTGAAGTTCAATTCAATGGAACTATAATTTTTTATATAAAAAAAGTTATTATCGGAAAAAATATGTAGCTAATAAAAATGTTGATTTGTTTACTTATTAACTTACACTATTGAATGAGGTTTATTGGGGAGTTGACGGGTAAATATTTATAAAGTAAGTTGATAAGTAGATAAATTTAAAAAAAAAATAGTCAAAATAGTTCCACTTAATTGATGGGAACTTTGTCCATAGAAATTTTGTCTTAAGTTATATTTCCACTTAATTGATCTTGTGTTTACCAACTATAACAAGTATTAACATGATAGTAGATAGTATATTTTATTTTCTTTCCATTCAATGATTGGTGTCAAACTTATTAAACTTATTATGAATTCCTTTGATGATGTTATATTTATGAACATGACTGAAGTATAGATATTGTTATGTCATTATGCGTGATGTTTTTTCATAGATTAGTCATGGGCATGTGATTGATGTCATATATGCATGGTTGACCTAATTCACATAAGCAGCCTTGTGGAGAGTTAATTCTCCATGGTTTCATCTATTGCTTAAGAGTTAAGTATACATAATTTCATTTAGGATTTTGATGATATTGTATACATGTGTATTTTCAACTAATTTGCAGATTGAGACCATGGGAGTTTTAAGGTGCTAACATTGTGATTGAATTTGATAACAAGAAGTTATCAATAATATACATTGTTTAGATATTGTTCAATAACTCTATGTTTGATGTTTTGGCAAGTTTGTGTATACATAACTTTTATGCAAGATGCTTGAGACATCTCGATTTTTTTTATCACATGGAAGTTAACAAATGTCAAAACAATTAGTAGGGGAAAAGGTCTTTTGGGAGAGAATCATTTAGTGAACAAAGTTTCAGCTTGGCTCAATCGATGGAGCGCTAGGTTGTGATGACATTGTTTTAGGATAAGCAATCTCGAGAAGGGAGGACTGTAATGTCCCTTTCCTAGTGATGACTCCTAGAGGAGCGACTCAGTAGTCTATATTGATTCTTGTAGACTTTAGTCGGGATACAAAGGGAATAAAATAATTATTTAGTGTCAATTACCAGAAAAGTGTAAGTTCAAAGTGACATTAAGTAATAAAGTGGAAAAAGGTGATTAAGTGACTTAAAAGAATAATTAAAGATAAAACTTAGGAAAAGTGACTTAATTAATTAAAGTGAGTGTGGAATTAGATGAGAAAAATGTGTTTTAAGTGACTTAAATGATTATTAAGATAAAACTTAGAAAAAATCACTTAATTAATCAAAGTGAATGTGAAATTAGAAGTAAAAAGGTGTTTTAAGTGACTTAAGTGATTATTAAGTCAAAACTTAGGGAAAAGTCACTTAAATAATAAAGTGAATGAGAAATTAGATGAGGAGGGGAGTATAAAGGAGAAAAGTCGATCTAATTCACCATTATGCATGAGTTGAGTTGAGAATTAGACTTCAAAGGAGAAGTCGGGTGACTTTCTTCATGTTTTGTGGATTTCTTGAGGAAACCACCACCATTGATAGATTTCGGTGTTCAAAGACACACCCTAGTCCATCAGAATAATCACACAGATTCTTCATTAGGCTTCAAAGTACAAGATTGGATCCTTAAGGATTTACTTCATTTACAGTTTTAGGTTCAGGTAGATTCAAATAAGAGATATAGCATGGATTTATCTTGGCAGTGTATTATGGAGTGCATGCAGTGTATATTTCTTGCATGCAGCAGATCCGAGCTAATTTAAGTAGATCTGAGCTATATCCTTGTTGCATGTAGCAGATCCGAGCTTATTGCAACAAATATTAGATATATCGTTCTTGCATGCATCATATTCGAGCTTATTGTAACAGATCCGAGCTATATCCTTCTTGCATGTAAAAGATCTGAGCTTATTGCAACAAACTCGAGCTATATCCTTCTTGCATGTAGCAGATATGAGCTTATTGCAGTAGATCCGAGCTATATTCTTCTAGTTGCATGTAACATATTTGAGCTTATCGCAACAGATCCGAGCTATATCCTTCTTACATGCAGCGGATCCAAATTGCATGTGTTGTCTAGGGAGAGGGCGACCTAGTGGGAACATATTTCATGATATTCTGAGGAGCATAACTATCAAATCTCAGTTTTTCGTTGGTTCCGATAGTTGCATGCAACATTCCTTCCATGCATGTAGTATATTTGACTTGCATGTTGCAGATCGACTTATGCATGTTATAGATCAGTATTCTACTTATATTCCTTGGAACTGTAGGATAGTTTTATCTCTATTACAATTTAATTGAGGCATTCTGAGATTGATTTCAAGTATTTCCATGTATTAACATTTGTTGTTATTTAATAAAATGCAATGAGTTATTTATAGATCCAACAATTCCATGCATGCTACTCATGAGAACATAGAACTAAACAAACATGTCTAAAAACCCAAGAAACGTATCGAAAAACCCCTAGAGTATTAGATATGCAGCAGAAAATCCAATAGTAGCAGTAAATATCCATATCTAAGGATTAGAGATATTTCATTTTAGGCATCTTCATCTTGTTGGTCTACACTCCAAAGATAGAGGAGGTTCCCTATATAGGATTAGGGCCAATGGATTCCTTTGTGTTTTTACAGAGAGTACGATGCTTCCTCTGGATATGTTCCAGCGGGATTGATTTGATGTCCTGTCACTAACATGCATCTACATTTCCCTGCAAACCAATACCTTCCAGCTCCATATCATCCAGATCAGGGTTGGTACCATTTTATTACTCCTGGTTCATGATCACATCTTCGAGAGATGACATTTTCGTAGGGGAATATGAAGTTTTAGGTCGTTTTGGCTCCTTAGGGTTGAAGGGAGTATCAGAGGATTTACATGATTTTGGGACACTTAAGGAGGGATCAAGAGGCTGCTCAGGGTTAGGGTTCTAAGGAACTGAACCCAAGACCTCATATCTATTCTTGGTAAAGGGAATTTTACCATGACCAGAGGAAATGGATTTATGTTTGGATATGCACCAATTGACAATCTTGGTAAAACCCTCTTCGTCTTCCTCAGAATAAGGTTTTCGGAGTTTGGGAGGATTGCGTAGAGGGCAATATCTAAAGAATTGACTATGCTCTTAACAACAAGGGCAACAAAAGGGAATGAATTCATACTTTAGGGTTTGGATCCAATCTGATTCCTTGTAACTGAGACAAATAGATTCATGGATGGGAACTGAGACATTCATACAGATGCAAATCCTCCAATAGGTCTAGTATTGGCTTTGCTTGGTTTCTTCTGCCAATTTGACATGGGTACCCAGGGTGTTTCCAATTCCAACAAGAATCTCTTCAACCAAATACTTATGTGGAAATGAGTAAAGTCAAACCTAGACCGAGGCATAAATGAAATTTTCCTTGTCTGGGTTGAATTTCTTCATCCAATAATGAAGGTTGCAAACCCACTGAGCAAAAAAACGTATGGTACATTTTCAAAGATTCTCTCATGATCCTCATTATTGTGAAAGATGTATGTAAAAAGACCCTTGAAGCCAAGCTTGAGATCAAAGTGATCCTACGGTTTTCAGCGTGAGCTCCCAATTCCCATTGATCGGATTTATTATTTAGGCATTTCCACCACTTTGGGTATGCACTTACGAGGTTTCCACTTCGATATCCGTTCGCTCAATTGGGGAGAACCTATCATGTTAATGTCTTCCCTAGGGATTGCTTCAAACTCCCCAATCAGTTGTGTCACGAATCCATAGGGGGTTCCATGGGAGGTTGAATGTGAGTCTCGACTTGTGCCATTGAGAATTGACTTATAGGAAGGGGGCCAATACCCTGAGGGTTCCATCACAGAACACGATCAATAAATCTATAAAAATGAAAGCCTCAACTTTTAGTGCGGCTTCCAAAATTTTAATAATTTATCATTAATGTGACTCCCTTTTATTATTAATTTTTTAATTTTAAGTTTTATTATTTTTAGAAATTGATCTATTCTTTTATCAACTCTATTCATTCATTTATACTTTTCTTCATATATATTTTTAAGTTTTAACACTTTTTTTTTTATTAATTCTATTAATTTATTCTAAATACGTTTTATTTTGTAGTTTATCGTTTTCACTATAGTGTTTCACTATAGTGTTATTTATTTTATTTGAGTTTTTGAATATATATATATATATATATATATATATATATATATATATATATATATATAATTTCAATAATATAATATAATTTGATTTATTATAGTGAATAATTTTTTTTAAATTTATTTATTTATTTTGTAGATATATTATTTTCTATTTTTATAAGTTTCATTTGAATTCTCAATAATAAAAAATGGAATATATACTTAATAGTTTTATTTGAAGTTAAACAACTATAAAGAAGACTAACCGTGGCTTAGAGAAAGTTGGACAAAAGATTAAAAGTATGGAGTTTTAGATGGCTCTCTAGAGTAGGAAGGTTGGTGCTGGTAAAATCAGTTATGGAAGCCATTCCAGTATACTAGATGTCCCTAGCCTGGATCCCCAAAGGAGTGCTCAAAAAATCAAGCAGGAACTGCTTTAGATTTTTATGGGCTAGGACAAAGGAAAAATATGTCCTCCCATGGGTTAAATGGGAACAGTTGGTTGTCCCAAAAAGTACTTGGAGGTTGGGGATTAAAAAACATTTTCTTATTCTCCAAAGCTTTGGCGACCAAATCTAGTTAGAGATTGATAAAAACAAAGAGTGTTAAGCCCTAATATTGGCTCATTACCCCTTAATTGGGGCATATTAGATTAGTAATGTTATTTTATTTATGCCGGCTTTAGGCCATTAGTTGTAATTATACCTCCTAGTCTCCTATATATACCAAAGAGATGTTATTTTATTTATGTCGGCTTTAGGCCATTAGTTGTAATTATACCTCCTAGTCTCCTATATATACCAAGGAGAAATTTTCATTTTGAATCATCTTGTACTTGAACATTTAAGTGGGGTAAAAGGAGGTTGCCCCCTCGAAGAAGCTTATTATCTAAAATTATCTCTTTTTCAAGGCGTTGAGTACTTTTCCTGAGGTTTTTCTATGCTATATTGATGTTTGGTTCTTAACATATGGTATCAGAGCTCAAGGTCTTGGGGTTTCGCTGCTACATCTGAGACACCGTGGAATTTTCGCTATAACTTTTTTTCTACAACGTTTTAGAAGGAACGTCTTGGAGGATATTTAGTAGACGGATCAAGGTACGTTGGGTTCAAAATTCATCTCCTGAGGCCTTATACTGTCGGAGATACAGCCTGTACAAGATAGAGTACTGGAATCATCCTGAAATGAGTCATTGTGAAATTTTCGCTATAAAAAATTTTCTGTAACGTTTCAGACCCTGAACTCCGGAGGCCATTTAGAGAAATTAGTAAGGTATCTGTGGTAAAAAGTTCAGCTTCTGGGTCATCTTAAATTTGTAGATACACCTTAAGTAAGATAGGGTATCTGACTAGTCCTATTGACTAGTCTCAAGAAGGTGTTCCAGGTAAAAAAATCATAACTTCTTGCTAGAGTATCCAAATTGAGTGGGACTAGTTTCATTGGATCGTGAACAGTCTGTAGTATTTTGGGTGCGAGTTTCAGAATTTGATATCAATTATTTTGTGCAGGGCATGCTATACAAGTGAGATCTCCTGGAAAGGCCAAAAATCAACAAGTTGTGAGGAAGTTACCGTAAATTCCACTTGACACATCCAATTTTGATCAGACCTGTGTCATTGCAGAGAAGAAATATCAAAGAACTACCTAAAAGAAAGTTTCATACCCAGAAGGGCCGAAACTTGGGATATAGAACAGGATAAATATTGTCTAGCAGAACTGCCTCAAAATCAAGATTCAAAAGTGATACTTGGCCAACATGCCACCGAAAAAGGGACCTTCTACACCAAATAAGCCTCCAGAAAATCCTAATTGGACTCTTGATGAAGGTTAAGAAATGCGTAGGTACATAAATGAACTACAAAAGAAGATGGATTCAATGGAAGCTAAGTTGATGGATTCAATAGAAGCTAAGTTGGATACTAAGATGGATTCAATGGAA
>JASDQU010735178.1:209172-221939 GCA_032191745.1 Picea mariana
GGATGCATTTTCACTTTCAGGTGTCTTCTCTGTTACAGAATTTTTCAATACTTCCATGATCTCCTCTTTTAAACCATCCATCTTAGTATTTATTGCCTCCAACTTAGCTTCCATCTCTTGTAGTTCATCTTTTGTTACCATCTTCTTTTGTAAATCATTTATGTCCCTACGCATTTCTTCACCTTCATCAAGAGTCCAAGTAGGATTGTTTGGAGGCTTATTTGGTGTAGAAGTTCCCTTTTTGGGTGGCATGTTGGCCAAGTATCACTTTTGAACCTTGATTTTGAGATGGTTTTGCTAGACAATCTTTCTTCTGTTGTAGCTCCCAATTTTCGGCCCTTCTGGGTATGAAACTTTATTTTATGTAGTTCTCTAATATTTCTTCTCTACAATTCCACAGGTTTGATCAAAATTGGATGTTCCAAGTGGAATTTACGGTAACTTCCCCGCAACTTGCTGATTTTTTTCCTTTCTAGGAGATATCACTTGTATAGCGTGCCCCACACAAAATAATTGATATCAAATTCTAAAACTCGTACCAGAAATACTACAGACTGTCCACTATCCAATGAAACTATTCTCACTCAATTTAGATACTCTAGGAAGAAGTTATGTTTGTTTTACCTGGAACACCTTCTTGAGACTAGTCAATAGGACTAGTCAGATACCCTATCTTCCACAGGGTGTATCTACAAATGTAAGATGACCCAGAAGTTGAAATTTTTACCACAGAGATCTTACTAATTTTTGTGAATATCCTTCGGAGTTCAAGGTCTGAACGTTATAGAAAAAATTTTATAGAGAAAATTATGCAATGGCTCCGTTCAGGACGATTCCAGAACCCTATCTTGTACAGGCTGTATCTCTGAAAGTATAAGGCCTTAGGAGATGAAATTTTAACCCAACGTACCTTGATCCATCCACTAAATATCGTCCAAACCGTTTCTTCTGAAATGTTCTAGAAAAAATGTTATAGCGAAAATTCCAAGGTGTCTTAGATGTAGCAGTGAAACCCCAAGACCTTGAGCTCTGATACCATATGTTAAGAACCAAATATCAATATAGCATAGAAAAACCTCAGAATAAGTACTCAACGCCTTGAAAACTAGATAATTTCAAATAATAAGCCTCTTCGAGGGGGAAACCTCTTTTTAACCCACATAAATGTTCAAGTACAAGATGACTCCAAATGAAAATGTCTCCTTGGTATATATAGGAGACTAGGAGGTATAATTACAACTAATGGAATAAAGCCGACATAAATAAAATAACATTACTAATGTAATATGCCCCAATTAAGGGGTAATGAGCCAATATTAGGGCTTAACAATTTAGCCAACACATGGGAAGGAGAACGTCTTTCCATCCCCGGCCAAGCAGGCTCTGCCATATGACTACTTCCCAATATGTCTTGTGAGGTTTGCATCGGGCTGTCTCCTTTCGAGATTCAGTTTTGGCCTGTTTTGTCGATCGTTCCTTTAATGACAGACGATTACTGAAAAGAAAGATTAGCATGTATAGTTGCAGAGCAACACACAGTTTTCTTTTCAGTTTAAGGGACTTCACCGTTGATTTGGTCATCTCTGGACAAAAATCCATAACAAAGGAGCGTTGCTAATTTACAAGCGTTCATATTGCATGGTAATATACTCTTCTATGTGATGC
Source organism: Picea mariana (assembly GCA_032191745.1). NCBI lineage: Eukaryota > Viridiplantae > Streptophyta > Pinopsida > Pinales > Pinaceae > Picea > Picea mariana. Next base: position 210,838 of record JASDQU010735178.1, read on the forward strand.
AGTGATTACTGCCTGCCAGAGAAAAGAAAAGAAAAAAAACATCCCAAAAAAACGAAGTCACTAAATTGTAAATTATATATTCACTGTATTTCATTTTCTGTTGTTCTTCCATGGCTGTCGATGTTTTCTTGTCAATGGATTGGGATCATTGATTGGAGCATTTTTATCTTAAACATATTCATAAATATATGTGCAAGAAGATAACTTGATTACCATAATTAGGGGAACATAACAAGAGAATAACTGTAATTACAGACATCATATTTGTGCAACTGACACAATATTATCGTTTCCGTCCTCTGTTAATAGATGCCATCACTTAGGCTGAAGTTGAAGCTCTCAGTTCAGTTCTTCATTTGACGTATTCTTTGCATGGGTAGTCCCAAACCTCTCAACATCATAGATTTTTGCTTTTTCTGTGGGTTATTAATATGTGCCCAATTATTTTATGTTTTTTGCTTTTAGTGTGGGTTATTAATATATAATCTGTTTTAATGTTGTATATGTTGGAATATATATATACAATATAATTTAATGTAAAAGTGTTTTAGATATAAGGGTATATACTTCATTATACACATTATTAAATGCTCTGTTTTGAGATAGGTATTGTTTATTTTAGTTATTTTAATTTAATTTTAAGTATGATTTGTGCATGGCAGTTCCAGTTCACAAGTGGTTAGGTTTGGTTTGGAATAAGTTTTATTTTTTTCTATTAATTGATGGAAATGAGCTTACTCATCATCATTATTTAAGGAAAACCATGCCACCCATGGCTGATTTTAGGGGCTAAATTTCGCTCATGGGCTAATTTTCCATGATTTTTCTAAAAACTAGATTCGTTATTTTAAAAATGATTCGCCCAAATTCTATAGGATAAAATTATTTTACCTTAAAAAATCGCCAAAATTTTATAAAAACTATATAAAACCCTTATAAATTTGAATATTTTTACAAAAATATCACCAAACATTTATAGTTGGCATATGAAGGATTAGTAAGATTCGCCAAGGTTTCTACATTTTAAAACAAATTTCCATCCTTAAAATCATCCCTAATGCCACCTAAAATAATTTGCTAATAATCTCTAAGAGAATAGATTTTCATTAGCATTAAAGTGTTTCTTACACTAGAAGCAAAAGGAAATTTCGACATAAATGCTATTAAAAAAAATAAATTTCACTTTAAAATTAAAAAATAATTTCAATATAAATAATATTCACACTGAAACCAATAAACCTTATAATTAACACTAAGATTACCTCTAATAAAAAAAAAATACTTTTTAATAACATTTAACATTAAAAACCACATACCACACTCCAATATCCAATTACAATGTAACTGCTCATCTAAAAAAATTCTGGTTATTTTCATTTCATTTACAATAACCAGTTTAAAGAAAATGAGCGGCACTTCACCATCAGACGGTTGTTAGACCAAAAACAAACATATTTAAACAAAAAAACCTAACATATATTTAAATAAAGAAAAGACCTAAGTACCCCACTTTCCATTGAAAGCAAGCACTAAGTATCTAAACCCGGTAGTGGACAGCTTAGCCCACCCTCCAATAATAAAATTCAAAGGTTGGTGAAACTAGTAAATTCTTTGAACATTCAAAGCCGGAGTACTGTAAATTAAAAGGCGGTTGAACTTGAACCTCCTTTAAACATTTAAAGGCGGTTGAACTTGAACCTCCTTTAAACATTTAAGGCGGATTACTTTAAATTAAAAATAAATGTTCAAAATCGGCCCGTTGTAGGAGCTTTTTCCGGTAAGATTTTGCTCAAATTCCACCAGTGAAATAATATTCACTTTTATATAATAATATTCATAGAATTTCAACTTTATCAACTCAAAACTGCAATCAATTTACATTATTAAAATAAAATTTTATGCAACACATTTATCATTGAATTTTTTTCTAATTTAACAAAAGCAAAGATTTTCAATTTACCCCATTATAATTTATTTCGGTAAATCAGAGGTCAAAGTTTTCCTCCTAGAAAGAAAAGTTTAAACTTCAATTTTATTTTATTTTAAAGTAGCAAATGTAAGGTCTCCCATGACATCCATTGAGCATGTGTGTTCTTTAGGCGAATTCGTCGATGAAATGGATAAAGAGAACAAGGAAATAAGTGATTGGTTGGGTGAATAAAGATGTTTGGGTGTGAGGAGGAGCACCTTGGGCACACGATGGTGACGTACGACACCAAAGGGAGACACACCTTATTTTCCTTAGAACGATTAACAAAGACTTGGATTGTGTTTGGGCAAGGGCGGGGCAACTTGGGAGCATGCCCAAGGAGTGGACCCGTCTTCCCTCGACAACATGGGCGCACTAGAGAGGTTGGACGACCCCATCGACACACCCACGAGGAGTCACGATGATCAACACAAGAAGAGCGCACAAGGAAAGGGGTGCATGCCCAAGGATGGGGCGCACCGGTCCAAGAGACGAACGATTGATGGGTGCACGGGCTTGGATGGGTGCATTGGGTCCACAAAGGGGCGCAACAGTCAGTTGAGTGTGACGATTCGCTAAGGGGCACAACACACCCAAGAGACATGATGTTTCGCACAAGTGATTCTAGGAGTCCATATAAAAGCAAGGGCACACAACCAAAGGAAGGCAAAGAGCATTTTGGCAAGAGATTTGAAGAATACGTTTGAGGCAAGTCTAAGACAACGAACTAAGGCAAAGTTGCCAAGATGGAAGACAAGTAGCGAAGAGTTGGATGCTTTGGGAGGTTTTTGGGAAGTCTGGAAATACAAGTTTGTGGAGGTATGTGTGAGGCAGAACCGAAATCTATGTTAACTTGGTGAAAGTCTGTGGTTTTGGGCATGTCTGAGGTGCACCGTAGGTGGTTGTAGAGATGGTTACGACATAGTGTCTTGGTGTGACGAATCTGTTCTTGAGTGTCTTGGTGAGGTGAGGCGAGTTGTTTGACTCTGTCATGTTGTAAATCGAGTCAATAGTGCTCATGTTGTCACTGTTTCGTAATAACAAAGACTTAGTCGGGTGTTAGGCACGATTTGTGCCACCCACACCATATATGTGTATGTCTTCGTTTTGTTCCACAATTGTTCACTTGGATTATCATATTCATGGATGCATGCTTAAATTAAGACTAAGTGTTAAATTGTGTTAACAATTGTGTAAGTAAGAAAGAGTTGCACTAGAGTAGGAGTGTGACTCATCGATATCCTAGAACAAAGTATGGGTATGCTCTAGGTGAAGAGGCATGGTCTAGACGAAATATTCTTGGTGTGTCAAGCAATCAAGTAAAATCATCACGATGCCATATACCCTCAAGAAGTGAATGATTGTAAACTTTGATCAAGGGTCATGTGGAGTCGTAACAACAAAATTTAAAATTCAATTTTATTTTATTTTAGTTGATTATTTTTTATTATTATGTTTTTTTAATTTTTTCAATTTTATCACACAAATATGTAAATAAAACATAATTACAAACAATAAGTTTAATAAAAATTGCTTTAGTTTAAAAAAATAAAATAATAATAATAATATAGCAAAGTTTTATGTTTTATAGTTATCTTTTAAAAATTATAAAAAAAATGAAAATAATAATATCGAAAATTTGATATTGATACCCATCATAGATAGGATAGGCATTAAAGACAAGAAATCATTTTTAAGATATGTTTTTTACTCACATTTACAAGGAATTCAATGAACGAGTAGATAAATTATGCAACTCTATTCAATGAACCATAGATACATTATGTAACTCTATCTTTATAGGAAGGAATGTTGTTGGAGCAAGGAGGAATGAAAAAATTATATAACTCTATTTTTATCTGAAATATATTGATGTTTAGAAAAAATTATGTTAATTGTTTTTCCAGTTGTGTTGGAAGTTCAGTTTATTGTATTTTGAAATGGTTTAGATAGACAAGGTTTTAGTTGTAATTTTAGTGATATAAAGTACAAGCAAAGCAAACATGACCTAAGTAACAATATAATATATTTTTAATGGATTTTTTTAAAATAGTATCACTATCACTACCATGATATAGAAGCTTAAGGAAAACTTACAAACTTCCAAGGATAGAACCTTCCTCCTACTTTTTTCCAATCGAGCTACTAATACACCTTGTAGATGCTTGGGTTGCAAGGAATATTTGTGCAAACATTTACACAATTTTTCAATAGCATTTATGCCATAGGATAACTTCTGTAGTTTTTCATTATTTGCAATTAGATTTGCCAATACACTAGAAGCTTCTTCTCCAACCTAACTAGGCTCATCAAGCAGCTAGACTAAAATAGGTAACATATTGGTCATCACCTCCCATTCTTGTGAATAGCTATAAGGGAAAGCACATCGTACATTTTCTAAGCACATGCAAGAAAGCATTCTTGTGCGGGGAGACTTATCCTTTACTAATTTGATGATTGTAGCTAGAGCACCACCCTGTTTCACACCAATCAATATCATAGAAATTTGAGGATTACTCTTGACAAGAGCTCTTAAAGCATCTTAACAAGCCTCTCTTCTCTTGCCACCTGCATTCATGGGTTTTCCTTTTTCTTTTCTTAATCTAGATGATTGAACATGATAGTAATATAATTGAAAGGCCTATCCTTGTTACTTTTTCTCTATACAAATATTATTCAATAATGTACGGGATTTCAAATATTAAAAGTTTTTTGATACATCAATTAATATTTTACTGTGTATGGACAAGTCCGTTGTATAGTTTTGTCATTTTATGACTTCATAATTCCACAAGTCATAGTTCCTGGGGTCATTCCACAAGTCATAGCTCTAGAGGTCAAAATTATAGAGGGCATAGTTCCTCAGGTCATAGTTCATGGGGTCATAGTTCCATAGGTTATAGTTCCACATGTCATAGTTCTTAGGGTCATAGTTCCACAGGTCATAATTCCTGGGGTCATTCCACAGGTCATAGTTCCATGGTTCAAAGTTCCAAAGGGTGTATTTCTAGAGGTCATAGTTCCACGAGTCATAGTTCTATGGGCCAAAGGTCAAAATTCCAAAGGTTGTAGTTCAACGGGTCATAGTTCAACGAGTCATAGTTCCAAAGGTCATAATTCCACGGGTCATAGTTCCACAATCCATAGCTCCGAGGGTCATAGTTCTACATGTCATAGTTCATGGGGTCATCCCACAGGTCATAGTTCTAGAGGTCAAATTTCCATAGGGCGTAGTTCCAAAGGTCATAGTTCCAAAGGTCGTAGTTTCAGAGGTCATAATTCCACAAGTCATAGTTCCTGGAGTCACAGTTCCAGAGGGCGTAGTTCTAGAGGTCGTATTTCCAGAGGTCATAGTTCCAAGTCATAGTTCCTGGAGTCACAGTTCCAAAGGTCATAGCTCCAGAGGGCGTAGTTCTAGAGGTCATAGTTCCAGAGGTCATAGTTCCATGGGTCATAGTTCATGGGGTCATAGTTCCAAAGGTCATAGTTCTAGAGGTCATAGCTCCATGGGTCATAGTTCTTAGGGTCACAGTTCCAGAGGTCATAGTTTCACGAATCATAGTTCCTAGGGTCATGGTTCTAGGGGTCATAGTTCCACAAGTCATAATTCCAGAGGTCATAGTTCCACAGGTCATAGTTCCTGGGATCACAGTTCCAAATGTCATAGTTCCATGGGTCACAGTTCCAGATGTCATAGTTCCATGGGTCATAGTTCTTGGGGTCACAGTTCCAGGGGTCATAGTTCCACAGTTCATAGTTCTTGGGTCATAGTTCCACAAGTCATAGTTCCACGGGTCACAGTTCCAGAGGTCAGTTCCACAGGTCATAGTTCTCGAGCTCACAGTTCCAGAGGTCATAGTTACATAGGTAATAGTTCCTGGGGTCATAATTCCATAGGTCATAGTTCCATAGTTCAAAGTTCCAAAGGGCGTAGTTCTAGGGGTCATAGTTCCACGGATCATAGTTCTCGGGGTCACAGTTCCAGGGGTCATAGTTCCTAGGTTCATAGTTCCAAAGGTCATAGTTCCATGGGTCATAGTTCCCGGGGTCACAGTTCCAGAGATCATGGTTCCATAGGTCATAGTTCCTAGCATCATAATTCCATAATTCATAGTTCTAGAGGTTATTCCACCGAACATAAATTTCTAGATGGTGTAATTATAGAGGTCATAGTTCCAAAGGGTGTAGTTCCAGAGGTCATAGTTCCTGGGGTCACAGTTCTTCAGGTCATTCCACAGGTCATTCCACGGGTCATAAAGTTATAGAGGGCCTAGTTCCAGAGGTCATAGTTTCAGAGCTCATAGTTCTAGAGTTCAAAGTTCCAAAGGCATATTTCCATAGGTCATAAAACCATTATTTTTGAACAAATTACCTTTATATTAGCTTTGAAAGCACTACAAACTATAGCTCAAATTAAAGGGAGAAAAGTTTCCAATGGTGTAGCCAAAACATGCACCTTCCATGGCCATCTTCAACAGACTTTCAACACAATGTAATATGTTGTTGTCCAGGCACAATCATAGTCTCTTATATTTCAAATGCAATCCAAATTCAGGGGAAAGAAAACCACAAATCATCATTGCAAAAACTACATGCTTTTGAACCAGTAAGAGTATAAGCAATGCCCACCATGCATTATAGCATATTTGTATACGGGTCCAAAACCAGGGGAGAAACATTGTGGGGCATTTCTCACAGACATCTATTTTTTGCTGAAAGTTTATTTATTGAGATCGTATACTGGGGAATTCCTCACCTTGATACATTGCACAAATTCTCAGAGATTATATAAACATATAAGAAAAGTACATAGGAAAGTCTTGAAATCTTTCAGAGCATAACAATCTCACATTATCAAGTAAACAACTTTCCCTTTATTTCAATATAGGAGAGTCTTGAAGTCTTGAACCATCATCCATGGGAATCACATAAATGAATCTGGAAATGCACAAATAGTTTTAATAGACTATGCACCTACCCACCACTGGGGCTGGTCATGTCATTTTCTAGTTCAATAAGTCAATGTTGTTGAATCTTCAATTTTTTTAACAATGTTGCTAGACCAAAAATGGCTTTCAACTATCAACAATCTACACACAAAAATATTCCATCTAGGCCAAGATATAAGTTTATGTCCTGGAATGTGGAATGTGATGGTCTTCTTTAGTTTTGACTGCAACATTCTACATTGGCCCTGTTCATCCCAATTGAATATATCGTTAAATAATTGAAGATTTTCAAAGTCCATTATTTTAAAAATAATTCCATTTCCTCCACGTTCTTGATTTTATTGCTCCTCCAATGGGTTAGAAATCATGTTCAATCCTCCACTTTCTTAATGTTTCTATCTCAGTGCTTACACCATATGCATAAATGACTAACTTTGACTTATGGAACTTTGAACTCGAGAACTTTGAACTCAGGAACTACGACCTCAAAAACTTTGACTTCAAGAACTATGACCTCACGAACTTTGACCTTAAGAATTATGACCTTAGAAAATTTAACCTTAAGAATTATGAACTCGAGAACTATGACCTTACGAATTATGACCTCAAGAACTATGACTTCTGGAGATATGACCTAAAAAACTTTAACCTCAAGAACATTGACCTCAAGAACTATGACCACAAGAACTTTGATTTGAGGAAGTATGACCTCAGGAACTATGACCTAAAGAAATTTTACCTTAAGAACAATGACTTTAGGAAATATGACCTGAGTAACTTTGGCCTCAGGAACTATGACCTCAGGAACTTTGACCTTAGTAACTTTGATCTTACCAACTTTGATTTCAGGAACTTTAACATTAGCAAATATAGGTCATAGTTCCACAAGTCATAGTTTCATAGGTCATAGTTCCATAGATTATAGTTCCATAGATTATAGTTCCACAGGCTAGAGGTCATAGTTCCACGGGTCGTGGTTCTTGGGGTCAAAATTCCAGAGGTCATAGTTCTCGGGGTCATAGTTCCACGGGTAAAAGTTCCCAAGGTCAAAGTTTCTTAGGGCATAGTTCCTAAGGTCACAGTTGTCGAGGTCAAAGTTTTTGAGGTTAAAGTTACTGAGGTTAAAATTCCTGAGATCATAATTCCCGAGGTCATAGTTCTCGAGGTTAGCCTGCGAAGTTAAATTTCCTGAGGTCATAATTCCCAAGGTGAAATTTCCTAAGGTCAAAGTTTCTAAGACCATAGTTCCTGAACTCAAAGTTCTTCAGGTCAAATTTCTTGAGGTCAAAGTTCATCGGGTCATAGTTCCTCAAGTCAAATTTCCCGAGGTCATAGTTGCTGATGTCAAATTTCCCAAGGTAATAGTTGTTGAGGTCAAAGTTCCTAAAGTCATAGTTCCTGAAGTGATAGTTCTTGAGGTATAATATAAGTAATATGAGTTCCCAATCTCCTCATGTGAGATATAAAAATAACACAATGTTGATCTCCTCGTAACACATCAAATATAGAAGATTACACGGGCATTCATGGGGTGCTAGTGATGCAACTAGAAATCGATTATGTCTTAGCGATGGTGCAACATGCGACCCATAGCACCTTGCTAGGCATTCAAGGCACGATCTCCCTCCAAATATATGAAATTCAACATAGAAGCATGAGTCTTAGCATGACAACATCAATAGGTCCTTCATGTGTCTCTAAGGTCACAAATAGAACTATGATACAAGTGGCCATGAGGCCAAATACCGAAGGTATCATCGACAAATCAAAACCAACATTTGAGTTTAATATAAAAGAAATTCTAATATAATCCCTCAAAATGTTCAATAAAAATGTTGGCAACCACTAGGGATAAGGAATAAACCATAGTTGTACCTTCAATTTGTTCATGGTAGGTCCCCTAAAAGGTAAAAACAATTGAAGTGAGGTAGATTTCAATGAGGTGAAGGGTTTCCAAGTCAACCGGTTTGGATATAAGTGTCAGGGCTTCTGGGATATGAATTTTGGTGAAAAGGTAGACAACATCAAAACAAACCATGATGTCCTATTCATGCAAGTGAATATACCGAGTTTTTTTGAATAAAATCAGAAGAGTCTTTAATAAAGGAGGGAGTTTTTCCAATAAAAGTTTGAAGCTTCTCAACAAAAAAACATGTGAGGGCATATGTGGGAGCTCCTATAGCGCTAACTATCGGTTTAAGGGGAATGTATTTTTTATTAATTTATGGTTGCCCATAGATCATGGGAGTTTGGGGGTTATGAAGAATAAGACATTTACGAACCAAAGGGTCTAGAGAAGATTGGATGGGTTTGGTAACTAAGTTTGTTATGGCATTGATCGGGTTCTTTGAGAGAGGTTTAATATATGAAGAAGATGAAAGTAAGTATAGAAATTTAGATTCATACTCAAAGGTGTTCATAACGACTATGTTATTACCTTTATCAACTTTTAAAATAATGATATCAGGGTTATTATTAAAAAGACGAATAGATTGAACTTCTTTAGATAGATTGGGTTTAGGGTGTTTGGAAGGACAAATAATTCTACCACATTCTTGTCAAATCTCTTTAGCTTCATGTGTGGGAAGATGATGCGTTATGGATTTAATGGAGCATAGAATATCTTCGCCGACAATTCATTGGGGAGAAAGCGCAAAGTTAGAGCCTTTTTCTAGAATATGGATTCAAGGCGGGTCTAAATCAATTGAGGGTATATTTATTACCATTGATGGATAGGAAATGGGAGAGTGGCAAGGTAGGTTTTAAGAGGGAAAATAGGTAATGGTGACAAAATTGTTATTTGTAGGTAGAGGGTTCAATCGGTTAAAAAGGACCATGTTAGTATTATATTTATTATTAGTATTGAAGGATAATTGTGCGTTATTATTGATAATGGAAGATGAGTTGAATTATTAATAGAGACATCCAATTCAAAAGATGAAATTGTGTTTTTATTTTCAAACAAAAGTGAGATAATGTTTTCATTGGAAAGCGAAGGTGAAGTAAGGTTGGGGGAGCAATATTAAATCTGAGGATTGGAATCATTAAGGGAAAGTGCTCGAGGTGAGCTATTGACAAGGGAAGAGCTAAGAAGTCCACAGAGGACATGATTTGGCATTAGAGTTGAAAGGTAATGAAGGTGGATTCAAGTGAGAAGAAGGAACAACATTATGAGAAGTAGAGAATTCATTGGTGGGTCGGTGAGAGGTTGCATGATGGAAATGTTGAGGTCATGTGATATTTAGCCGAGAGTTCAGAGTTAGTCATCATGATGTTGAATTTTACAAAATTAAACTATGTAAGAGATTTATATTGTCCAATATTTTGAGTGGAGACTCCACCCATCCTTAGAGGCACAAAGATGAAAATGATTATATAAAAGATTGTTGGGTGGATAAATTATAGAGAAAGGATAAAGGATAACCACTCTAAAAGAAAGTATAAAATTGTTTTCAAGAGATGGTTGAAAATTAAAAATGTCAATTGTAATATTAATAAAGAATGAAGGGATAAATAAAGAAGAAGAATAAATTAAAATGATTAAATTACACATTGGGCGACAATACCAAACAAGTGTTGTAAGGCAATGTAGTCCTTGCCTTTTGTGGGTTTGAAAATTCATAATAATAATGATTTAAAATTAAATAAAATAAAATTATATAAATTGTAAACTAAAGAAAAAAAGTAAAACTTTTTAATGTTTTTTATATTATAAATTAGATTTAAAAATTGATAAAAAAAAATAAAGTTGTAATCATCTCACTTACAAAGAATAAGTAAGGATATTTAATATTAAATTAACAATTTTAATTAAATACAAAAATAAATTAATTTCATGGATATTTAATATTGTAAATAAATTTTATGGATATTTTATAAAATTTTAATATTGCATCTCCACTGTCAATAAATTATAGTAATCGACCTGGAAACCACTTTTTGCACATTCAATGACGTTTGAATTGACGAGTCCGTTAGAGGAAGTGAATTAGAAGAGTGACTGAAACTTAAATGCAGTACCCTCTGTTGTGAAGGCCATAGTGGATAGGAGAAGGAAATTACAATACCATTATTTTGATTATTCAACATTTTTGTTTGTCAAACCGGAAAATTTATTTATTGTGTAATTAATTTTATATATTGAATGACGTGAAGCCTACAATAAGACATCAAAGATATTAACC
>JASDQU010735178.1:231882-243738 GCA_032191745.1 Picea mariana
ATATATATATATATATATATATATATATAATATGAATATGTGAGAATACTAATTTAGTAAAAATACAATTAAAATAATGTATATAAAAAGAATGTAGATGTCATGTTAATTAAAATAATGTAATGAGTGTGAAGAAATGTACATGTATATATAATAAATGTACAGATATATAAACGTTATCATACTTGAATTTCCATGGTGGAAGGGGTTAAGTAAAAAATAAAAACAAAACAATTAAACTTTAAATTAAATTTTAATTTGCATAAGACAATTAAACTTTAAATTAAATTTTAATTTGCATAAAACAATTAAATTTTAAATTAAATTTTAATTTGCATAAGACATATATGAGTACAATTTGACACTATTAAATTTCTTTTTGCATAAACTCTTTTGCTTCAAGTCCATATAAACAACTCATCTCATTTATAAACTTTTGATACTCTTAATCATAACTTAAGGTTTATCACGTCGATTCTTCTAACCACATTTATCCAAAAGATGGAACCTTTTACTCTGAAATGATAGAAAGGATAAATTGCTCTTAAGGGTTTAAACACCACTTCACGACATAGAAGGGTAGCATCTTAATCATAACTTAAGGTTTATCACGTCGATTCTTCTAACCACATTTATCCAAAAGATGGAACCTTTTACTTTGAAATGATAGAAAGGATAAATTGCTCTTAAGGGTTTAAACACCACTTCACGACATAGAAGGGTAGCAGAAATATTTATCTGAGTCTTAATTTGGATGGAGATTTCAAACATATAATGCTCAAGCTTAGTTAGTCTTAATTTGGATGATAATTTCAAATTTATAATGCTCAAGCTTAGTTATGACATTGAATAACGATCTTCTTCAACCAAAATAGGGTCGCATACTTTTTTTTGTTCATGTTCGTTCATATTTGATATTTATATTTTGGGATGATAACAATAAGAAATGATGATCTTCATAAGGAGGTCGCATAACTTTCAAGCTCACTATTATTTGATATTAAAGTTTTGGGAAACAACCAATAACTATTTCAATCAAAACGAGACCACATAACTTTCAAGCTCACCATTTTTTATTAGTCCCTGCCCTTCGAGCTGGAGACTATTGTAATCGATTCCCGTTGTTATATTAGTAGTTGCACGAAAACTAATGTAAACATAATACTTTTAACCAAATTTTTAATTGATTTATGCAATTTTTCATTTCACGTTTCTTTTTTATCGTAACTTTTCAATTGCATCGTCTTATTTGGCCTCTTCCCGAGGCACATGGAGAAGGTATGCAAAGTCTTCGTTTGAAACTTGGGAAATTATCACTACATTTAGGTTTACATCTCTTAAGGTGAACTAATGTTATCTTCAGAGATAAGCATTAGTTCATTAATATTTAATGTTTATGCTATTCACTCCCTTTCTTCAATCAGGTTGCCCAGTGGGTTCTTCAGTCCTCTTACGTGCCCAGTGCAGAGGATGAGCACCGTGAAAGATTCATGCATGTTATTCAGTCTTCTTATGTGCCCAACGCAGATGATGAGAACCATGTAAGCTTAGGTACCCAGCGCAGATGATGAGCACCATGTAAGGACACACAACTTTCTGGTCAGGCGCTAGTCTACTCACCTTCTCAACCATTTCCAGGCATTGGTCTGCTCACCTTCTCAACCATTTTCTAGTCAGGTGTTGGTCTGCTCTGGAAGTTGTCTTTCATCAAAGAAATGTAATCTTATAGAAAAATACAACACTCTTGTTCCGCATGGCGCATATCTTTGGCTTGGTGTGCAAATGCCCATAACTTTGCACTGCAATTTTTTTATTTTTTTATTTTATAGGTTTTGGGTTAATAGCACAACAATCTAATATTGCAATGATGACAAGGAAATTAGAATACCTAGATTCAAATGAATACTAAACGTTAAAAAATTAATAAGGAAATATCATATCCTTGTTGTTTGGTACCTGATAGTATTTGCTTGCAAAGTTCTTTGTTTGGTTTGAGTATTTATTTGTGTTAATACGATACACTTCAACCCATTAACTGCCACTAAAGTGAGATTTTTAATAGTTCTGCTTCGTAGCCGACTTACGCTTTTCCTTTGACTAAGCCTCACCCCTGTCGATACTTCTACTCATGAGCCATACCCTTATTAACCTTCCGAGACTGCTTACGATTCTTAGACGAGCGATACTTACAATACTTAGTATGCAAAGCAATGCAGACGACAAGTAAGTGGAGTGCTCTGTACAATATGGCTTGTGCTGCAGCAAATGGGGATGGCGCGACAACATGGAATCCCATTGCGGGGATGATTGCCAAAGCCAATGCAGAGGATCGACTCCCACGCATCCCTCACCCACTCCTGGTGGATAGGGGGTCTCATCTGTCATCATTGAAAGCATTTTCAACGAGTTATTGAAGCACAAAAATGACATTGGTTGCAAGGCCAAAGGATTCTACTCCTACGACTGCTTCATTGCGGCTACCAATGCTTTCCCTAGTTTCAGCACCATAGGCGTTCTCGCTACTAGGAAATGAGAGCTCCCTGCTTTCTTTGGCCAAACCTCCCACGAAACCACAGGTAATATTTTCATCTCTATTACTAGTGATTTGTTTCTTTTTTATCTTACTTGGCTTTACAACTCAGTTGGTAAGAAATATGGTTAAACATGCAAATGGAGGCAATCCTCCCAGCGAGTACTGCCAGGGGTCCTCCCAATGGCCCTGTGCATCTGGGAAAAATATCTTATCTAAGCAAATAAAACTTGTATGCCTGCCATGTGGCAAGCAATAATTACTTTTTAAAAATATTTTATTAAAAGTCTATATTTTTAAGATTTCTACTTTCAGTTTTTTAATCTATAATATTTTACTAAACATTTGAATTCTAAAGTCGGAAGTTTATTTTTTAAGAAAATTATTATTATTAAAACTGAAACCCTATGCTACCATCCATCTTAACGCATCCATCTTTCTCGGTTATTCTTCGGTTCTGATTCTTTAATCTTGTATGCCTGCAAATGATGATCACATAACAATCTCACGTAGTCGAATATGCTTTTGCTTGTGCTTACTGCTTTTCATGTCTTATTTTGTAGGAATCTGCACTACAGCGATAGGGTTGTTTACCGAGCTGGAATAGACCTGATATCCATAGGGACGCTCTTTGTCTTCTACATGGTGGCCAACGCTCTCATCTACAAGCGCTATGTGGTTACCGAGAAGAAAACAAATATGTGGTAGACGCTTGCATTCCTTTCGGCGTTGTCATGGATAGCCATCGGATTTTCCTCTCTGTGGCAATTCCAAGGGGGATGCATGCACTCATGGTGTCTTTCCATCTGTGGCCTCGCGGTGATCATCCTCACATTTGTTTTCTCAGCGCTCGTTCCACAGGCTAAGCAACCGTGAGAGTGGGGAGTGCCCTGTATGCCATGGATTTCCGTTGCTTCCATCTTCCTTAACGTGTTCTTGTTGGGCTCTATGGGCAAGGGAGCATACTTGCAATTTGCAATATTCTCTGTTGTTGCCGTAATTTTCTATTTAGTTTACAGCGTGCATGCATCCTATGATGTCGAGCAAATCAATCCTTCACGAAAGGTAAACGGATCAATCCTCTCCCAATGCTCCCTTGATTTGGTGGTACTATAATGTGAATCAATCCTGGACTAAAGGTAAACGGTTCGATTGTCTCCCAATGTTCATATTGTAAATGCCACCAAAAAATAAGTTTATAGTAATAAGTAACTAGCACAGCCGCTAACTCGCAGCTGAGAACGCCGAAAGGTATTGGCTGAAAAAGCATGCCTCCAATATAAAACGTTTGTGGTAATTTGTCTGTGGTAATATGAAACGTTCGGCTGCATTAGGTTGATAAATGGAATGCATGGGCATCAGACGGCCGGTTCAGAAGCAAAATGTGGGCATTTATTTAGATGCCACGGTTTAATCTTACTTAATCATTTAAACGTGGCAATTACATATCCTTACAGTAATTTTTTAATGTGATTAGGTAAATGTTAAAAAGTAAACATGTTAACGGATGCCTTGATAAATGCACGAAAGTTATGAACAATAAATCTGACCCATTGATTTTGGAGGACGGCTAAGAATATGCCAACATCTTCAATGCATAGTCATCAGATTAGGGTTTAAGGTTAAATAAGGTTAAAAGATCATTAATTGTGCCCATTGTCAATAGGTGTACGCCTTTCGGCGTAATAACAAGTTTTAGTATTGTTCAACTGTGTCGGAAAAAAGTATTTTCAATGGATCTTCTTCAACAAGAAGAATCTACTTCTGTTATATATCACTGTAACCCTGTGTAATTTTTCATTGAAATTTTGCAACATGTAATTTCATGTAAATGCAGCATATGCAGTCCAATTATTTTCTTGTTTTTTTTTTTTCTATTCATGAAAATGTTTCACAGCTCTACAAATTCTTCAAAAAAAACTTGTAAAGCTAGGATATATGCAATCCAATTATTTTTGTGTTTTCTCTTCATGAAATATTTCATAGCTATAAAATTATTCAAAGAAATGATTATCCTATGCTTATAGTAATTCTTTTTCGGTATACTAGCTTTTGCTATTTTTGAAAAAAGACAGACAAATCATGTATATAATCTTGTATCATACTATTGAGGAGGTTTAAAAAAGGGAGAGGATTTACCTCTAAATTGTGTATTATTAATCTCATGAAGAGGCACCACGGAGGAGGCCTTTTAGGATCTCTCTTCTCTATGCTTTGTATGCAGCGTGCAGTGAGCATTTCGCCAGGCTGGTTCTTCTTAAATCTCAAAGCTCCTTATGTGTTTCTGTTAGAATAAAGCTTACTTTAGGAGACTAGATTGAGTTGGTTGAAGATTTGTAGGAGGTTGTTGATATATCTTCTCAACCACTCCCTCCAAGTATGGAATCGGTTGGATCTGAATCCAACTATATATTTACCTATGTATGTGTGTAAGAGTGCAGTAATACAATCTATTGTTTGTGTGTTATTCCTGTGTAATGGCTGCTCTTACAACTTCTGAGTTGGTATCAGAGCTTGGACTGGCTTAAATCCCTCACAGGACAGCCAGGAAAATGTGAGAGAAAAGAAAGCTAATTAATAGAGTGTATGTTGTGAGTGCATTTCTATGTTGAATAATTCATTGCGTAAACGTTTGCTTGAGTGTGTTTTGAAGAGTGCAATTATTTATGTGTTTATTAATTTTCTGTGTGATTTGGGAGCTGAGATCGTAGCCGGTCATTCATTAGAAAATGCCATCCATTTGAGAAGGCCATGAACTGCAGTTGATTGTTTCGTTTTTATTTTGGGACCGATCAGAAGCTAATGACTCGAGCCTATCAAGTTCCTCGGGGATTTTGTGGATAAGTCTAGATATCTAATGATGCATGGTAGGAGGCTCCATTCAAGACAATGTTGGATCCTCAATAATTATTGGCATCATGATTTTAGATGGAACCTGTGCCTTGCAAATATATCTCGTCTCATCAGGAATTCACTAGTTGTGTACATTTACATAATATTTTCTAAATCTGTTAGATTTATTCTTGATGCACCTATATATTTCATGTTGCCATTAAGTCAGTTACCTGGAATAGTTAAGAAGAGCTATCCGCAATGGAAGCCGTTGATTTCAATCATTTCTCTACAAAGTTGCATGTTGAGTCGTAGCTCTCCTTCAATCGCTAGCACAGACTCAACATGGATGGGATGCTTGCTTAAATTTACCATGGAGCAGTTGCTGGATACATGTCCAGAATTATTTAAATCTGGAAATCGTGCCCTTTTCCAAGATTTGGCGTATCTACAATGATCAATCAACAATTCCATTCGAGGAGGATGCTACGTGCAATGTCTCTTCCTCAAGTCTCTTATATCTGTGAAACACGGATTGTGCATAGTAATCACAACCACTGTTTTGGGAATTTGAATCGGGCCTAACATCGGTTGAACGATAGCCATAGATCTGATTTTTGAAATTGTTGAAGGGATCTATATGTTATGTTGTCTTGTGGAATTTTATTAAATTTGTGTACATTTCAAATGATGAAGAACCAAATATGTAACAGAGTGACATAATTCAGGCTTG
Source organism: Picea mariana (assembly GCA_032191745.1). Taxonomy (NCBI): domain Eukaryota; kingdom Viridiplantae; phylum Streptophyta; class Pinopsida; order Pinales; family Pinaceae; genus Picea; species Picea mariana. The sequence goes on from JASDQU010735178.1 coordinate 237,978, forward strand.
TAGTTCTTGCGTGTTCTTCGGTGCCACAAGAGCATGTTACTAGTTTGATTATGTCGAGTATGTTATAAGTTGTAGATTCTTGTTGTACTTCGGTGCTCCAAGATCGATAATTACAGGTTACATTTACCTAGTGAGTTTAAAGTTTTGTGTGTAAGTGTTTATGTAAAAATAAAAACTTGTATTTTGATGCAAGCTGGTAGCCCCAGTATCAAGTACATTGTTTTTTATTGGAAGTCACCTTGTGTAAAGGAATGTTGAGGATATTCAGTATCCAAACTTTTCTTCTAGATACTGAAGGATAGCCGAAAGCAAAAATCCTACAGATGAAGGCAAGTTCATAGAATGCATCAATAATTGTCAACTTTTATCACGGAAGCCCCGATGAGCCAAGTTGTCAAATTGTCCAGTATACAAGTGCAAGAAATATGGTCAGAGGCGTTTTGACTTTAAATGTGTCGATGGAAAGCTCAAAGAAGAGGAAGAAGAAAGAGCGGAAGCCGTGTGATTGCCGAGTGAGTTTCAGTGCTAAGGAAGACCAAACAGACAGACAGTTCAAGTGTTGTAATTGTGATTAAGTATTGTAATTTGTAAAGTAAGCATTAAGGGAGGGTGTTAGAATAAATCTTACTTTAGGAGACTAGATTGAGTTGGTTGAAGATTTGTAGGAGGCTGTTGAGATATCTTCTCAACCACTCCCTCCAAGTATGGAATCGGTTGGATCTGAATCCAGCTATATATTTACCTATGTATGTGTGTAAGAGTGCAGTAATACAATCTATTGTTTGTGTGTTATTCCTATGCAATGGCTGCTCTTCCAATTTCTGAGTGTTTCCTTCTGCAATCTCAAAGCTCGACAATATTAAGAACTCGTTCCAGCACCTGCTAGTCCTTTGTTCGTCCTTGGCCCTTTTCCTTATATACTCAGATATTCTTGGCAGGGAGTTGTTGCTCCACAACTCCCATTGTTTGATATTAAAATTATGGGATAACCATAATATACCCTTAGTTATAAAAAAAATAAACTTTCAATCTCACCATTTCTTATTTGATATTAAAATTATGGGATAACCATAATATACCCTTACTTCTGAAAAATGAGATATATTTTCCAAAAACTCAATATAAATATTTTCCATCCATAAATATGATCCTTGATTCAAGGCATGTATCTTCCATAAGGCCCATGCGGGTGCTTACAATATAAATTATTTCATAGTGTGTACAACGCATTATTGTTTGCATTGTTTTTTAAAACCATTTTTAATTATAATTGCAACTTATAACTTCGTAAAGTTAGTTATATTAGAGAATTGATACTCTAATTCAAAGACATCAAAAGTTGTACATGCAAAAGGAATGACTGGGAAAAAATATGACATTTAATGACAGAACTTAAACTCGAGTTCATTTGAATTTCAAGAAGCTCGACTATAATGTAGTAATGTAGGCCATACAACGAGAATAAAATCAAGTCCACCAAATTTTTACAGAATTCATTTCCTTGCCAATTTCATCGGCTCATTGTTATAATAGCCTGGTAATCACAATCAATAGTTGAATATGAAAGTACTCACAAAACACCACACCTGCTAACTAACTGGTTTACCGTAAAATCTTCAACCAGGTTGTTTTTACAGAAGTTTGGATTCTTAAGGCACAAGAAGAGTGATAAACAATGACAAACATGAAGAGTGATAAATAGTGACAAACATAAAAACAAAGACGACGCGAGCGTGGAAGTGCAACATTTCTTGATTGGCGCTCTGTTTATATCAACAACTTCTTGCCCAGACCTTGAAAAACACAACAATAATATTGAACACACTATTATGCACCATAAAACCAGTTGCTTGGGGGTTGCAAAATGTATTTTCATGCATGTATAATTAAACCATCTACGTTAGTAAATATTTTAGTAGTGTGTACCATGACAGAGGACCCTAAATGGCTTATATCAGCAAAACATGAGCCCCATAATTTACCTGAATGTGTAGAAGCAACCAGGTTAACTTGCATGACGAGTGACAGAAGCATAAGCATTTTATAAGAATCCTGCAAAAATATCAAGTGGTCAAACAACAAAGAAACTATACAATAAAATGAGCATATATTTCATTTTTTTAGATATACACAGAATATTGGACTTATAGATTTGGTGAGGGGATATTAATATTATTGGTCTTACTTGGGCTGACGTCTATGACCATTGCAGCACCCTGGAAATCACAGGACCTCGATACCTTCATGTTATTTTGATGATACATGTTGAATGCAAATGAGGCATGGACGAACAATGTGTTGGGAAGATAGCAAGACCCACCAGCTTGTATTGGGATACAATCTGTATAGCCAGGCCCACAAGCCCAATCCAGAGTTGCTTGTAGACTAATGAGGTCAGTGGCATATCTTGCAACGCACCATGTGTTCTCTTCTTCTTTGATCTGACCTCCAACTTCTACTAAATTTTGTCAATGGAAACGAGTCTCGCTAGAGTTAAAAATGCATAAATCTTGAACTTCGTTGAAGCGATCAAAAGAAACGACCAAGATTAAATTTTGTCCATGGAAACAAGTCCCACTAGAGTTGAAAATTCCCTAATTCAACGAGCACCATTTGAGTTGGGGAATAATTTTATGGCTACTATACCAGTAGAACATGTTGATTCAGGGATTTACAAACGTAAATACACATAACCAAACTCACGTAATTGTAGTATACTTCCACCACCCTATCGATAAACCACAAACCCATAGGATCCAAATACAATGCATTATAACTATAGCTGGAATCGAGACATATATGTTGATGCATGCCTTCCCTTCTTCCAGGAAAACAACCTGTAATGTGATACATAAACCACTTTTCAACAAAATCCAAGCAACCCACTCAGGAATCCCAAGTAATTATGATGGTGGTCAAAGGATTTGAGACCTCCTCAAAACATAAATAGGGAACATCTGCATCTCTTGATTCCAGAGCTCTCCCGATGAATCAACTCGATCATGGTTACATTTCTCTATGCTCTATGTGCTTGGATAGACTAGAACTGGGCATCAAACGAGCGAGAGTGGAGTGGAGTGGATATTTTGAAAAAAAGAAGGAACGAAGTATGGAGGGAACAAGAAGCAACATTAAAGCATGCATCTCCCATATGTCAGCTGGCTCAAAATTCAATATGCCTCGCAAATGGCTTCATTTGCACGAAATATACAAACTAATGGTAACGTCGTTTGGGGGAGTAGAGTCTCGATCGACCAGAGTATGGTAGCGGTCGAAATAAGAGATCGACGGTGATTGTAAAAGGTGCAATTCATTTTCCCTTTAGCCAACGCCCATGGTAGGAGGTCACGACATCTTGATGACATCTTTCGTGCACTATCGACCAGAGGGTTGGAATCCACAATCGGATCCACCAAACTCTCGCACACGACAAACTGTCTTCCTCAGTCATCCAAGCATTGATAGTTTTACCATCACATACCCTTTAGTCGATCAGTAACATATCTAGAAAGAGGACTTTTCATCTTTTACAGTCAAATTTTAAGAGGTATATTATGCATATGAAAAAATTATGATAAAAAATAAAAATGTGTAGTTCTCACGAATAAGTCGCAGAGTCGATGGTGTTCATTGATTTTCATATACGACAAAAATATCATCTTCTTCTCTTTCCTTAAATGACAACACAAAGGTAATCTTCATTTTATTTTCTTATATTTAATTTCAAGTATTAACATAAAAGAAAAGAAGTTTATGGTATCCCCTTAGTCTTTATGGATTGTGGGCTGAAATATTTAGGGTTCCATTTAAAAGCAAATGATTACAGGGGTTTTGATTGGTTTTGGCTACTTCAAAAAATTGAGAAGCGTATTGGACATTGGACGTATAGATGGCTTTCAATGTGCGGTAGATTGGTCTTATTATAGTATGTTCTCCAAAATATTTTGGTTCATTGGTTCTCTTTAGCCAAGGTCCCAAATAAAATTTTGTCAAAAATTTGGGGTTTTTTCTCCAACTTCCTTTGTAAGGGGGGAAAGAAATCTTCGAGGTTCCATCTAGTTAGTTGGGACTTGATATCTCGACCTAAATCTCTTGGGGGTTGGGGTATTCCTAATATCCACTAGTTTTCTCAAGCTCTAGCAGTCAAGTCTCTCTAGAGGGCTTTGTTTGGATCTCGACTTTGGAGAAAAGCTTTAAAAAAGAAATATCTAAAAGGATCAAATGTGGTTTTTTGGTTGTGTTTGGAAAATTACAAATTCCCTATTACTTCAAACTTCTAGAGGAATTTTTTGAACATTCTGCCATTGTTGAAAAAATGGCTTGTGTGGTTTGTTGATAATGGTTCTCGGGTTCTAATAGGACAAGATGCCTTTCTTGGATATGGTCCACTTTTCAAACTTTCGACTACTCTCATACATTTTTGAAAGACTTTACAGGTCTTCTCTCTTGCTCATATAGGTTTTGATTATGTTTTAAACATATCTGGTTCTCGGGACTGGTTAGCTCTGAAAGATCTTGGTCTTGCTGGAGATTTGGCTACAGAATGGAATTCTTATTTAATGATGTTGAGATGTAACGGGATGTCTCTTAAAAATAAACAAGATGTGGTTGTTTGGACTTGGAATCAGTGAACTAGAATTGTTTCTGCAAAATCATCTTATGATTCTTTGGTTGCTCAAAACTTGAAAGTGGAACCTGAGTGGTGGTTTCGAGGTCTTTGGAAACTACAGGTTCCTATCAAACTCATTCTCTTCATGTGGCTAAGTTTACACGACTGCATTTTGACAAGTGAAAACTTCAGGCGCAGAGGAGGCATTGGACCCACTGCCTGTAGTTTGTGTTTACAAGATGAAGAGACCACACGATATTTGTTGGTCTCCTGTGAGATTACACAACAAATCTGGAAAGAGGTTTGCAGGCTCTTGAAACTAACTAGTATTTGGAACCTTTTGTTGCTAAAGGATAATTTAATGAATTGGTTTCTTGTCTTTCCAAAACATAAGGTTGTTCCTCTTTTTGTTTTGTGGGGAATTTGGAGGTATAGAATCAACATTTTATTCGAAAATTGCTCAAGGAATGAATCTGAACTCTGTTTAAGGATTGTTAAGGATGTAAAAGAGCTTTCCTAATCCTCTGAGGGGGGAAATTTTGATTTTATCTTGAACCCAACCTATTTTGGAGATAGACCGATAGGCTTTTTCGATGGTGCTGTTGCAGGAGAGGACTGTGGTATTGGAGTGTTTCTTAAATTGAGTCGGGTCCATTTTTTTAAGATTCACCTTGTTGTTGGCTCAGGTACAAATATAAAAGCAGAGTTGCTTGGTATGTGGAGCCTTTTGACCTTGGCGTTGAGAAAGCATTTTCTTGAATTAATGGTGGTAGGAGACTCAAAAGTTTTTTTTGATTAGTTTGTTGGAAAGTCTTAGTTGAATGCACTAAATCTTCAACCTTGGATGAAGAATATATTGGAAATCAAGAACACCTTTACTTGGATACAATGTTTCCATGTGCATAGACAGTTTAATGCTTTGGCAGATTCACTGTCAAAATCTGCTCTTAGATGTCTAGTTGGTAGGTTGTTTTATGAAGAAATCATCGAGGATTCGATTGTCTACTCTGAATCTTTCTTTATCTTTTGATCTTACATTTTGGTTTTCCTCACATCATTTGGACAAGAGTTTCTAACTTTGTTTCTTTTTGGAGTCGTCATTTTTTTGGGATTTCTTTAATACTTCCAAAAAATCATGTCTTTTTGACACAT
>JASDQU010735179.1:20149-31623 GCA_032191745.1 Picea mariana
TCTATTCAAAGGATGTTCAATACTGCAAATTGATTATCCTGTTATGTACCATCTCTCTGATGTAATGCATATGGATCTTGATGTGTTTGGTATAATTATGTTGCACCGAGTCTCTTCAAAACTTGAGAGTACTTTGATTGTCACACCAAATTACAATCGAATGGTGGAATTGGATGTCGATCCCAATGAAGAGGTTCTAAGACAAATTTCCCGAATAATGATGTTGACTTCTCCTCTGTAATTGGTCTATGTTGACGATAGAGCAATAGTTGAATACTTTTTGCTCGATAAACAAAACAGAACAAAAAAGAAAATAATCACGTACTGAGAAGTGGACTTGAGATTTATGCTATCGCCATCCCAATCAAAATTAGTGAAGCCTATGAGATCTAATGCACAACTTGTTCCATAGTTCATCCCATAACCTGTGGTCCCTTGAACGTGAGGATGCGCTTGGAAGCCTTCGAGTGTAGCTCATGCGGCTCCTGCATGTACCTGGAAATAGACCCTACTGCATATGAGAGATCTGTCTGGGTGTGGGTGAGATATAGAAAGATACCCACAAGATGTCGATAGAAGGTGTTGTCCACTGTTGGTGTATCCCCACCATCCTCACGATGCACCCATGATAGAAAGGGTGTGGTTGTCAACCTGCATCCTGTCATGTGTATTTTAACCAAGATATCTCGAGCAAACTTAGTATAATATATCTTGATTCCTAGATCATCCTAACTGATATTGAGACAAAGAATGTAATGTAGTGGACCCATGTCTATCATAGAAAATTTGTCATGCATAATTTCTTTGACTGTAGCAATTGTTGAGGTCAAACTTCCTATGATCAAGAGGTCATCAAATAGAGAACTAGGATCAACAAGGAGTCTAAGGTTCTCAACGTGTAGACATTCAGATCTTGTTTTCATCTAACAAAATGTTGAGAAAGCAAGTATGCATCCATATTTGCATATCATGCTCTAGGCGCTTGCTTGAGGCCATATAGTGACTTTTTTTTAGTCGACATACTAAGGATGAGTTTTGTATGAACCCTATGGCTGCTCCATGTAAACATCCTCTGAGAGATCCCCATGAAGAAATACATTCTTCACATCCATATGGTGAACTTCCAACCCCTTGGATTTTGTAATGGAAAAGGCCAATCCGACGGAGTCCATCTTTTCTACAGGAGAAAATGTCTCATCATGGTCTATCTTGTGGTTCCACCAAAAAACTTTGGAAACCGGTATTTCATTATACCTACTGACATGTCTTTTTGCTGCCTTCTTGGTCTTGTAGATGCATCTGCATATGGAAATATTTTTTTCTAAAGAAAGCAGAACCATATCTCAATTTTGGTTCTCGAGTAGAGAGTTGTACTCCTCTTGAATAGTGGCTTCCCAGAAATGATTCCCTGCATCCTCTCCATAGCTATGTGGGTATAAATCTAGAACCATATATAAATGCATGGGCATCATTGGTTCAGTAGTTGTGAGTGCATGAGGAGGATCCTCAAACTGATACCTTGTCCTCCTTTGATCTGTTGGATCCTTCACACGGTATATTGCTACATGTAGGGTGGTTTGTGCCCACTTGGGTATCTATGGTGGCTTAGAATCTACATGCTCATCATCTTCCAAATAATATTCAAAGCTCATATATAAACCATGATCAAATTGCACTCATAATCATTGATGTGTCATGTAGGTAGTGGTACAAAGGTGTCTACATGTGGCTCCAATAGTGCATGCAAGGGTGTTTCTTCAAACTGAATATTGTTCTCAATGATGAGGCTATCCATAGAGGGATCAAGTAACCTATAACCCTTCACACCATCTGGATATCCCACAAATATGCATGTGGTACTTTTTTTATCTAATACTTTTTTCTTTTTATAGGGTATGTAGGCCCATGCGCGTGATCCAAATATTTGGAAGTAGGTGACTTCTGGTTTTCTTCCACTCCATGCCTTAAAGGGAATCCGGTCCTTGAAATATCTATGAGGAGATCTATTTTGAATGTGGTTAGCATAGTTAAATTCCTTAGCCCAAATCTTGGGCAGTAGATATCTTGCATGAAACATGCAAGTGGCCATCTCCTTGAGGGATTTGTTCTTCTAGTCGGATACTCCATTCTGATGTGGAGTGTAAGATATTGCGTATTGAAGTTAAATACCCACCTATGAAGATATATGTTGAAAATATTGGTTCACATATTACCCTTGCATTATTTGTGTGGAGGATTTTGATCTTTCTCCCGAAGTGAGTCTCTACTTGTGCTTTGAAGTCTTTGAGATGCTCAAAAACTTCATATTTCTTCCTCAGAAAATACACCTAAGTGTATTGTGAGAAATCGTCAATAGGAGAGGACCTATGCATGTAGAAATAGGAGATAAAATAGTTTTTTTTGCTTCCATATGATGGGATGTGCTTGAATCTAAGATGCATGCATTAGGAGAAGAGTTAATGGTAATCAATGCATTATAGTTGCCTCAATTTGTTAGTTCTTGATCTTCTGAGTTCTTCTTGGCAAGTTCGAGAATCTAATCCCCAAGGTTGTTCTTATGAAGAATCCATGCCATCTGATTAATCTATTTCTTCATACATTCCAATTTCGGATGATAGTCTCAACTACAACAACCACATTTATTCTTCCCTTTCTTTCCTTTTCAACTTTTGGAGCCCGAAGAATTATCGAAGAGTTTGAATTTCCCTTCCTTCTTTGGCTTTACATGCACCTTTCCCTTGATTTTCTTCTTGGACTTTGAAATGTAAGTGTTGCTTCTTTCATGCATAGCAAGTGCATGTGCATTGGGTCCCTTGATTATCCCCATTTTGATGAGATTATCTTTCTAATGCGTGAGGGATTCAATAAAATGATCCAATGTCAACATTTTCTAGGTTGCTCCTAAAGTTAATTTATTTGTATGGAACGATGAGACAAAAACAACATAGTCCGAACCAAGTTTTTCCAAGATAGAAAGGATTAACCGATTGTGTTGAATGTATTTGTCTATTCCACATCGCTTTATATGAAGGAGGAGGGACTTGAACTTCGTAAACAAGTCCTGGATGTTATCAAAATTCCTTGGAACTAAGGATTTCATCCTGACCTTGAGCATATGGCATCTCATTTCATCGTGTTTTCCAAAAAGATACTCCAACTTTGTCCAAATATCATTTGGTGTTTTAAATTATTCAATGTGAAACATAAGCTCGGGCACATAGACACATAGATGAGGCCATACACGTTATCCATGCGATTTAGATACATGCTCTTCTTGATAGAATAATCTGGCTCCACCACTATGGCCATCATAATTTGGTACACGCCTCTACATTTGAGTTGATGCAAAATTTTTATCTTCCACTCGAAGTAGTTTTGAGGTGTGGGAAGTATTGCCGACGAGTAATCAATTTTTCTAATTGCATCTTCCTCCTATACATGAAAATAGAAATTCTTATGTGCTTTCTCCTAGAAGTCAAGGCTCTGATACCATGTGAAGTTTTCACAATGAACCTAGATAGTAGAAAAGTCACACAAACTTGAGAGAGAGAGAGAGAGAGAGAGAGAGAGAGAGAGAGAGAGAGAGAGAGAAATAATGAATTGTATTAAATGAATGAGTAAATGGTAATAATACACATGATATACTCTACGTGAATGTGCCATAATAGTGGTCTAGAGATATCTAGTCAACACTCATTGATAGAAACCAAATTAATTTTCCACCTAGTCCTAGTTAACTAGTCCATGCAATCATCAATTAACAGAGTCACACATGTGGAATTCAGAGAAACACAACCAATCAAAATATATGCATCCTCTTGGACACATGCATGAGATATGCATAATAATGGTGGGGAAACATAGGTGAACATGCAACTACTAGTGATAAAATTGAGGTTTCCATGCATGAGTGAATTCCACTAGTCTAACTGAGGTGTAACTCACTTTGAACTAAAGAGGGAAAGTGCCCTATTTTGTAGTAGGTGCCCTAATTTTTAGGGGAATATTATTATCAATGGAATCTCCCTCAACATTGGACTATCAACCTTAGGAAAATAATTACCTAGGTGAGTGTGTAATATTTCCAACATGGGTTGGGTTCCTATGTTGTATGTCACACTCAATTTCATTACTGGCTCAAGCATCATAATGAATGTTAATGGGTTTACACCAGGTGTCATTTTCAAAATGTAAAGAAGTTCCCAAAAGTTTACCCACAATGTTTTGCTTGGAAAAAAATAAATACATAAATATAATGTCCAAACAACCTCATGGAAGTAAGCACAAAATGATGTCCAAAATGATGTCATTTATCAAGTAAAATTCTTGGATCACATGTATGTCTAATAACATATTTTTTTTTATCCAATGTTTCTTATTAAGAGAGTCTCGAATGGAACCAAATATTCAAGTCCAAATAATTTTTATTTATTTACTCATTTAATGGGCCTCAATTTCCGTTATATTAAATTCACACAATTTTAATTAGTTGGTCATTAATCAAGTCTCAATTAACGTGGAAAGAGCATAAAAAATAGATGAAAATAATAAATGGGAGATGAAGAACCATCATTTCCCATATATATTCTCAACAATCACACTCCTTGATAGTGACCTATCCCTTCATTCAATACTTATATGTTCACATTTGTACTCATATGATGAGGAATATATTTGATCTAGAATTAAACCTAGGGACAATAAGAAAGAAATGAGAGAAAATAATCGATTGTCTAATTTTATTCATTTGGTCAAAGGACTTTTTATATTTTTACAAATGGTCCACAAATGAATTAATTAACTAATTGCACACAATTTGAAGACTAAAATAAATAATAAACTAAATACATGCATCTCAAAGGTTGAACAAATGATAGACAACATATATGCACATAGTTCTAAGGCCAAAAGATGAAACTAACTATCCATGAATTATGTTGGGAATCTAGAAAGGCACCATGAAAGGTTGTGCACTTCTTAGTTCCTCCCACTTTAGATAGAAAGAGTCCTTGTTGTCCTATAAATTTAGGAATATCTCTATCGAGAGAAAAGGGGTTGGGAGAAACATCCCTTAATGATAAGTGTTTGGCCACAACTGGAGGTAGTGTTGTAGGGATATTGGTTGTAGTATTGAACACTAAGTGTTGGCTACTTGAATCTATCCTTTGGTCATTCCCTATGGCCAAAAATGTTGGAAAGAGAATGAACCTAATAGCATAATGCTTTACTAGAACAAGTAAGCTACATCCATTGGGAGAGATATTTAGTGGTGCAAACATCCATGTGAAATTATTCAATTGATAGATGGGATGAAAACATGAGATAATCTAACTTGTAGAGCCGCAAAATGGAGATTGCACTGGTTGAATGTGTGGACTCAATAATTGATTAATTATTAATATGTTGACATAGTACGTTGGGGTGTTCAATGAAAAAAGTATGAGTGGAACTAATTGTCCTCCCATAGGAGATGAAAAGAACATAGTATTCATGCTTGATGTCAGGTGCTAGAGAGAAACCTACATGTTTATACCAGATTATATGTCTCGAAGGAGTGTGATGTTGGGAATACCTTCATGTAATTGGAGAACATCTGAAGGTTGCATAGTGAGAGATAAAGGAGGTATTCCCTAAAGAGAGACACATATGTGTTTCCCAAACTGGTGTATTGAAGGTGCCATCAAATAGAAAAATGAAATAGAGTGTGCAAGCTATATTGGAAGTAAAATCCTCATCCCCGATAAGAGACATCACATACCATATTGATTTTGCAACCATTTCAGGATTGTAGATAATTCTAACTCCAAGGATGGGGCTATGTAGGTTGATGTAAAATGGATTTGGGATGTGTTGTAGAATCCTTTTTAGCATAAGCATTGATTTGAATAAGTGTTGATCGAATGGAAGAAGTGAGATAATATTGATGTCCATGACTATGGGGTTTTGTTGTTTTTTATAGAAAAATGACGACTAAAAGGTGCACTATAGCTTATATATCTATTATGTTGAATCATTGGAAGGGGTAGAGTGTTATGTGTTTCATCATATTGTTGATGAGGAGTAGGTTTATAATGGCCTTCCATTTATAAAAGTACAATAATGTTTCATGGGACCTTGAGAATCTCACCAGTAGGTAGAAGTTGATTGTGAAAAGTATGAGTTCTATGAACATATACAGGAGTGTTGGGTCACATGTTATCTCTCTTTAAAGGAAAAGGGTCCTGGCCTTTATCTATAGTTTGAGATAGTGTCTATCTTGAAACAAGATGGTAAGTGTTTGGGTACCCTTCAATTGGTCGAAATGTTGAAGATATGTGTGTTGTAGTAGCTAATATTACTATGGGGATTAGGGCACATTACAACACAATGATACATAAGATCAAATCTATTATGTTGGAATTGACTAAGTTGATAAGGGGAGGAGTGTGATGTGGTGGGGAGCTGAAGATGAACTACAAAGCCTTGGGATATGAGATTCTTTTTGGATGCCATTATTGAGGATGATGGTCGCAGTCATCGATAATTTTAAGGATGGAAAATTATTTTGAAATGTAGAAACTTTGGCAAATTTTATTGGTTCTTTATATGTCAACTATAAATGTTTGGCAATATTTTTGTTAAAATATTCAAATTTCTAAGGATTTGTTATAGTCTTTATAAAATTTTGACGATTTTTAAGGGAAAATAATTTTGTCCTATAGAATTTGGGAGAATAATTTTAGAATGGAAAATATTTTGTTGGGAACAAGCATGGAAAATTATCCCATGGGTGAAATTTAGCCCCTAAAATTTTCCTTGGGACTCATAATTTGGTATTTCACTTGTCAATTATAAGTAAAAAGGATACCGAGAGAGTGTGAATAATTTTCCTTAGTCATTAAGAGTAAGGAAGGGTTTGGTGAAATAGTGTTTGGAAGATGGACAATTTTTTGTTGAGGAGAAGGGTTCAAAGAGTGAGCTGAAGGTAAAATATAAAGGGTGTTCTCCTTTCACTATATGGAGATAGAGGTGCATTGTAAAAACCTGCAATCTACAATTGTGTGGTTTGTAATACTATGATAGTGGCACCCTATGGGGAGGGTGAGAGGAGGGAAATCCAATGACATTAGTGCTAGAAGTGTCTGTAGGAGGAGGTTAAGAAGGATGAGTGTTTTTGAAAAGGATAGGGGTAGGGTTCAATTTAGGATTATGGAAGGAATAAAGAAAGGGTGATTATCTAATTTGCATTCTATATTAAGGGCATAGATAAAGAATTGATCTTGGGAGATGCTTTCAAGTGATGATACTTTATGATAATAAAAGAATAAGCAAACTAGAATTAAAATTAAGGATAAGTACCTCTTCATAATCTGTGATTTGGAGTTGGATTTCAAGCTTGGTAAAAATGCCAATATATTGTGAGATGCTTTGACCTGGATCTTTTTAATGTTGTAACCATCTACACATCATGTTTTGTAGGTATCCAAGAGTATAAAAACATTTCCTCCAATATTTATAGAAGTCATCCCAATTAGTGATGCACCTACTTAAGAATTGGTAGCTATACGTTCATTGGGTTCAATGAAGATATATGGAGAAGCATATTATGACTGCCACCAAGTTTGTGCCATACCTTCTAAGTGTTTGTCTACAAGAAAAAGATATTTATCTTCATTCATTTCAGGGAAATTATCGAAATATGGAGTTAAATTATGGATCCATGATTCTATCAATTCATCGTGCATTTTCCCACCATATTTGGGTAATGAAATGTGGGTATCAAGATAGAAAGGAAAGGTGGGAACCTTAGGTTGGTATTGTAGGGAATCTATGAGAGCACCGGCGGAATCCTTAACAATGTTAGAGAATGGGGATTCATCCTAATCTAAAGAAGCTTCTTTGCATGAAGACATAGTGTGAAATATTTGTGGGAAAATTGTGAATGCTTGACCAGAGGATCCCAATGTTGAATATCTAGGTATGGAAAGAGAAAAAAGGTCAATATATAAAAAAGGTAGTAGTTCTAGGGTGGGAGGGAATCCTCTAAAAAACCCAATGATGCTGCTAGAGAGTAGTAGTTTAGGGAGACACTAGACTATATGTGTAATAGAGTGCATCTAGGGCGGTAGGGAAACTTCCAAAAGAACCCATAATGTTGCTACAAACTAAGGATTCTAGGTGGGTGTTTAGCCAATAGAACCAAAGCTCAAAAGAAGAATCCCTAGGAAGAGAGTCATTTAGGGTTTGCACCAAGAAAGAATTGGGTGGGAGGGAATAATCCGAAGGAACCAAATTTAATCCATAGGATGTGTAAGTTAGGAGAGAAACCTCCCAAAAAATATCGAATGCTTATAAATATTGGGTGGGCTCTAAGCCAATGAACTAGATTCAAGTGAGAAAGAAAGCCTAAATCATGGGATCTAATACCAAAAAGATGAGGAAGATATCTGGTCTAGAATTAAACCTAGGAACAATATGAAAGAAATGAGAGATCATAACTGATTCCCTAAATGTATTCATGTGACAAAAATCTGTTTTATAGTTTTACAAAGGGTCCACAAATTAACTTCTTAACTACTCTCTTGCACTCTAAAGGCTACAAAAATAATAAACTAAATAAATGCAACTCAAAAGATAAAATAAATAATGAAAAATGCATATGTATGATCTAGCTTGAAAGATGAAATATGTAACCAACTATCCATGAATTATGCTAGGATTCTGGAAAGGAACCCTTAAAGGTTGCGCCCTAACAATGAGGTGTCCTAAGACACCCTCAATGACTGTGCCATGATAGTGAGGTGTTCTTGGGAGACATTGTTCATGGTGCATGCTTCTTGGGAGGCATGCCCTCAAGGTCCACATCATCATATCATTCAACAATTCTAATATATATATATATTTTTCTTCAGACTTATAGTTTTATCCTTTTTTCGATGATGGCTCTTGTAATAAATTGCTATGATGGTCTAGTCGTGACTCCATGGAGAGTAAACTGAACCAACCCCAATAATTTCTTAACATGTTATTACCTTCCTTTAAAAATTGATTATGTGTATTATCCTAAGATGTATGCTTCATAGAGTGTCCATGCCTTAATTTCCACAATTTGCTTTGGTCTATTATTGTTATCATTGTGCATTCACCAACAATCTTGGCATCACATATGTTTTCCTCCTAATTAATGTCATAATTATTTTTCTTGTCATTGATAATTGATAAGGAATTTCCCATCATTAAACTCTACTTTAGATCCATTTTTATAAATGACGCATTGAAATAAAACTCTTCTTAAAGTTAAAGTTGGGAACACATAATGTATTATTCACTTATTTAAAATCTTGCTACGAAGAAAAATATATCTCCTTTTACTTAAATATATAATATTAAAACATATTTGAATATATCTAAACTCAAACATACTAACCAACATTATAAATTCCTATTTCCATAACTACTCTTTTCTACTAATAATATATTTTGGTCACCTTTTAATTCATATATCAAACATCCCTTTATGTCTTAGTTTCCGTGAGTAAAGTCTAAGACGATACTTTTTATTTTATCCTCCCTTCCGCCAATAATATGTTTGCTCATCCTTGAATACATGTACCGAGCATACCTTAATGTCTTGGCTGTCACTAGTGAATTCAACAACACACTTTTCACTCTCTCATCGTACTTGTGACGATATTCCTCCTTTGCATAATGTTTTAAATGTTATTTTCTCATTTCGTGCGCATGCTTGTGTTTGAAATAATCATGTAAACACTGCTCTTTCTTACCATCGTAATACCATGGTGTCTCATATCTTTGACAAGTAAACTTATTTTAGACTAATACCATGGTGTCTCATCTTTGATAAGTAAGTTTAAACTTACTTTAGACTTACTTTATTATGTATAATTTTCTTTTTTATCTATTTTTAATATCTTTACAATTTCATCAAAATGTTATTTCCATTTAATAATAATAATAATAATCTATTTTTAAGGTCAAGGTCAAGTGAGCACACCAAATTGGTGTATGAGACCCCCTTGTTTGTGGAACAAGGGACCTTCCTTCATCCAAGGATTTGACTAATAAAATCTACGAAGGTATACATACCCTATCCCCCTCTCGATTTGAACCTGTAACCTCTTAAGAGGAAACACATGTTCTTAACCATTAGACTCAGACTGTTCTTAATAATACTGATTACATTTAAAATTGAAGATGATTTTATATTGTTTATATATACTTCATACCAATGCCAGCACGGTATAGTACATGTTCAGAACCAGTAAAAAAATATAGATCTCAATGCACACTTAGAACAATGTGACACCAAAGAGTGTTTAGTTAATAAATTCTCAAAATGGTTGTGCTTACATGTAGGTTAGGTCACTTATTTGATTAAATAATATTAGGAAAACATTTTAATCGTTCATGTGAATGAAAATATGAATATGAAGCCGTTAATGTTCCACCATAATCTAGATTTGTTGTTACTAAAATAATAATATGTATTAATGTTTAGAAGAATTATGGGAAATAATTATTTGTTTACTATGAAATACAAAAGTTCAAACTATAATTACATCTAAAGGTTTACACCTATTGAAAATAAGCATATTTAATCATAAATTTCAATGTATGGTTATAAATTTAACATTTACTTAATATAATTAAGAAATTATCTGTAACTCTCTAATTGTCAATAATTTTACTTCAATATTAATATATTATCATCTATTAACTGATCATTTAATTTTCTTCTTTCAAGATGGGGAAACATGACTAAGCTATCAACCATGGAATGGTCCAACCAACCCAATCAGATGCCCGATCTCTTGAAGCCCCACTTCTCATGAAAGGCCATTGTCTCAATGTCCACGACGGAGCTATCACATGTAATGACCATGCTCACCGTCAACTATATATGTTAAAATTAAATTTTGTAAATTAAATATTATAGCAGATTTTATTTACAAATTCTAATTAAATTTTATGTTAAAATTAAATTTAGTAAATTAAATATACTTTTGGACCTTCATCAGCCACAATTATGTGGCTGTGCTATCTTATTATATCGGCTTCCATGAACATTGGCCGGGGTGCATAGTGCACCTGTGGCTTCTCACGATAAAGGATAATGGAGTGATATGTACTTAATTAATTGTTGAGAGAAGCTGTGCTCTATGATTTCCTTTGGATTCATTGAACAATATTCACTTTTGAGGTTCCAAACAAATTTGCCCCATTTTCTAGAAAGTCATGATCTCCATGGTTTCTGTGAAGACACTGCCAAACAAAATTGATTGACGTGTTAGTAAGACGTGAACGGGTGACCTGTTCACATGCTACTCTGAAACAGGAACATGGTTTATGTTCCTTCTCAACACAAATATTGCCACTACAATGCAACTTAGTCAGCATTGCAATCATTTAGATTTTGCTGGCAAATTTAGGACATGTCATAAGTTCATGCATCATCCCGGCCAAAACCTAAATGT
>JASDQU010735179.1:31643-44754 GCA_032191745.1 Picea mariana
GTTATTCTTGCGAACTTTTTATAACTTAAAATGAAAGGGTGTTACCCTTTTATGGCAATGGTTTTGTAATTTTAGTGTTGGGATAACACATAAAATATAAGGTGATGTTATTTTGCAAAGTTAATGGGATATAAATGTAACATGTTCATTATGTCATGGCAGCGTTATTATAATTTTAGGTGTTATTGATAAACATATGTGGTGTAATTTCCTTGAATAAGTACAAAGACTATTCTGAGTTAGTAAATGAGGGTTGTTGTTCATTTTAAATAATGTTGTACTTGGATGATACACCTCTTGTGTGCATGGTCTGCTTGTGTCGGGCGGTATGTAGACACCACCATGTTCCCCGCTGAGTTCCTTCTGCAGGGTTCTTTTATTTGATTGGCTTAGGGTTGGGCTGTTACATTTAGGGTTAATAAAGTTGTTGTTTATTTCTATGCTGACGTTTAGGGTCGGGTTAATTCCAGGGTTAGTACTATAATTGGAATTGTCCAAATTCATAGTTGTATGATATCAGACCCATCGATCTGATAAAGCTAGTCGCTCTATATGTAAGTCTGTGTGTGTGATTATTTCTGTGTAAAGAATCGAATGTCGTATCAAGAGTCTCGGGCCCTTTAAAGGAAGGGTTTCCACTCTTGCGACACACCTCTAAGGTCGTATCAGTAGTCACGGGATCTTTAAAGGCAGAGTTCCCACCACTGCAACCTCCTGATAGAGATTACTAGTTTCTGCCTGAGCAGTCGACCAGGAGCCTATCTGACATTCTCTCTCTCCGGAGAAGAGAACTAAGATTAAACGCACTGCTTTCCTGTGTAGAAATAGTAAAATCCACTACTATGGATTCTTCCATCTGTGTTCGTACTGTACCTAACACAGTATGTCATTTAATGCTTACAATTACTTGTTGTGCGCCTTATGTCTTCTTGTTGTGATCTTCGTGGTTGCGTCTTGTTAGTCGTTGGGTGGCGAAGTAGAGTCGAATATGTTTGTTCCCCTTGTACGTGCACACACACTTGTTAAAAACACACACAAAAAAAATTCCACTTGTTTATGAGGTTTGTAGTCGTGATGAACGGGAGTTCCATTACACTTTTCCACATGCATGAGATATGTGTACTCTTGGTGAGGAAACCAATGTGAAAATTCAATTGCTGGTGATAAAAATGAGGTTTCCATGGAGGAGTAACTTCCACTAGTCTAAATGAGGTGTAACTTACTCTAAAATGAAGAGGGAAGGCACCCTAATTTGTAGAGGAATATTCTTAAGAGATACTATTCTTATCTATGGAACTTCCCTCAACATTAGAATATCAACCTTAGGAAAAGAATTACCTAGGTGAGTGTGTAATATCTCCAACACTCCCTGTGAACATTACTAGGGTGTACATGATGAATGGGTCTCAACAACAAAGGCCATGTTAGGTACCCATTGTATTATGCATCTAAGAATGAAAAAATGAAAAAATAGAGGGAAGAGGGTAAACCTCATGGGAAATCCCCCCCCTAAAAGTACAATGTAGAAGAAAATAAAATAAGGCAACTGCTTATAAGTAGATGTGTCCTTCACTTGAAAATGATCGCGCAGGAAGTGGAACTTCTACTTAATAAATTTCTTGGTGAATATTTCTATAGTGTATTCGAAGGATGTTCAATATTGCAAATTGATTATCATGTCATGTACCATCTCTCTGATGTAATGGATATGGATCTCGATGTGTTTGGTATAATTATGTTGCACTAGGTCTCTTCAAAACTTGAGAGTACTTTGATTGTCACACCAAATTACAGTCAAATGGTGGAACTAGATGTCGATCCCAATGAAGAGGTTCTGAAGCCAAATTTCCTGATAATGATGTTGACTACTCCTCTATAATTGGTCTCTGTTGATGATAGAGAAATAGTTGAATACTTTTTGCTCGATAAACGAAACATAACGAAACCCGAAATAATCACGTACTGAGAAGTGGACTTGTGATTTATGATATCGCCATCCCAATCAAAACTAGTGAAGCCTATGAGATCTAATGCACAACCTGTTCCATAGTTCATCCCATAACCTGTGGTCCCCTGAACGTGAGGATGTACTTGGAAGCCTTCCAATGTAGCTCATGCGGCTCCTGCATGCACCTAGAAATAGACCCTACTGCATATGAGAGATCTGTCTGGGTGTGGGTGAGATATAGAAAGATCCCCACAAGATGTCGATAGAAGGTGTTGTCCACTATTGGTGTATCCCCGCCATCCTCACGATGCACCTCTTACAGAAAGGGTGTGGTTTTCAACCTGCATTTTTTCATGTGTATTTTAACCAAGAGATCTCGAGAATACTTAGTATAAGATATCTTGATTCCTAAATCATCCTAACTGATCTTGAGACAAAGAATGTAATGTAGTGAACCCATGTCTATCATAGAAAATTTTTCATGCATAATTTCTTTAACTGTAGCAATTGTTGAGGTCAAAATTCCTATGATCAAGAGGTCATCAAATAGAGAACTAGGATCAACAAGGAGTCTAAGGTTCTCAACGTGTAGACATTGAGATCTTCTTTTCATCTAACAAAATGTTGAGAAAGAAAGTATGCATCCATATTTTCATATCATGCTCTAGGTTCTTTCTTGAGGCCACATGGTGATTTTTTTTTAGTCAACATACTAAGGATGAGTTTTGTATGAACCCTATGGTCTCTCCATGTAAATATCCTCTGAGAGATCCCCATGAAGAAAGACATTCTTCACATCCATATGGTGAACTTCCAACCCCTTGGGTTTTGTAATGGAAAGGGCCAATCCGACGTAGTTTATCTTTTCTACAGGAGAAAATGTCTCATCATAGTCTATCTTGTGGTTCCACCGAAAAACTTTGGAAACTAGTATTGCATTATACCCACTCACATGTTTTTCTGTTGCTTTCTTGGTCTTGTAGACCCATCTGCATATGGAAATATTTTTTTCTAAAGGAAGCATAACCATATCTCAATTTTGGTTCTTGAGTAGAGAGTTGTAATCCTCTTGAATAGTGGCTTCCCAGAAATGATTCCCTGCATCCTCTCCATAGCTATGTGGGTATAAATATAGAACCATATAGAAATGCATGGGCATCATTGGTTCAGTAGCTGTGAGTGCATGAGGAGGATACTCAAACTGATACCTTGTCCTCCTTTGATCTGTTGAATCCTCCACACGGTATCCTGCTACATGTAGGGTGGTTTGTGCCCACTTGGGTATCTATGGTAGCTTAGAATCTACATGCTCATCATGTTCCAAATAATATTCAAAGATCATATATAAACCATGATATAATTGCACTCATAATCACTGATGTGTGGTGTAGGTAGTGGTACAAAGGTGTCTACATGTGTCTCCAAGGGTGCATGCAAGGGCATTTCTTCAAACTGAATATTGTTCTCAATGATGAGCCTATACATAGAGGGATCAAGTAACCTATAACCCTTCACACCATCTGGATATCCCACAAATATGCATGGGGTACCTTTTTGAACTAATACTTTTTTCTTTTCAGAGGGTATGTAGGCCCATGCGCGTGATCCAAATATTTGGAAGTAGGTGACTTATGGTTTTCTTCCACTCCATGTCTTAAAGCGAATCCGGTCCTTGAAATATCTATGAGGAGATCTATTTTGAATGTGGTTAGCATAGTTAAGTTCCTTAGCCCAAATATTGGGCAGTAGAGATCTTGCATGAAACATGCAAGTGGCCATCTCCTTGAGGGATTTGTTCTTTAAATCAGATACTCCATTCTGATTCGTAGTGTAAGATATTGTGTATTGAAGTTAAATACCCACCTATGAATATATATGTTGAAAATATCGGTTCACATATTACCCCTGCATTATTTGTGAGGAGGATTTTGATCTTTCTCTTGAATTGAGTCTCTACTTATGCTTTGAAGTCTTTGAGATGCTCAAAAACTTCATATTTCTTCCTCAGAAAATACGCCTAAGTGTATCGTGAGAAATAATCAATAGGAGAGGACCTATGCATGTAGAAATAGGAGATAAAACATTTTTTGTTTCTTCCATATGATGGGATGCGCCTGAATCTTAGATGCATGCATTAGGAGAAGAGTTAATGGCAATCAATGCATTATAGTTACCTCAATTTGTTAGTTCTTTATCTTCTGACTTCTTCTTGGCAAGTTCGAGAATCTAATCCCCAAGGTTGTTCTTATGAAGAATCCATGCCATCTAATTAATCTATTTCTTCATGCATGCCAATTCAGGATGATAGTCTCAGCTACAATAACCACATTTATTCTTCCCTTTCTTTCCTTTTCAACCTTTGGAGCCCTAAGACTTATCGAAGAGTTTGAATTTCCCTTCCTTGTTTGGCTTTGCGTGCACCTTTCCCTTGATTTTCTTCTTGGAATTTAAAATGTAAGTGTTGCTTCTTTCATGCATAGTAAGTGCATGTGCATTGGGTCCCTTGATTATCCCCATTTTGATGAGATTATCTTTCTCATGCGTGAAGGATTCAATAAAATGATCCAATGTTGACATTTTCTATGTTGCTGCTAAAGTTAATTTATTTGTATGGAACGATGAGACAAAAACAACATAGTCCAGACTAAGTTTTGCCAAGATAGAAAGGATTAACCGACTGCAGTTAGTGTATTTGTCTATCCCACATCGCTTTATATGAAGGAGGAGGGACTTGAACTTCGTAAACAAGTCGTGGATGTTATCAAAATTCCTTGGATCTAAGGATTTCATCTTGACCTTGAGCATATGGCATCTCATTTCATCGTGTTTTCCAAAAAGATACTCCAACTTTGTCCAAATATCATCTGGTGTTTTAAATTATTCAATGTGAAACATAAGCTCGGGCACATAGACACATAGATGAGTCCATACACGTTATCCATGTGGTTTAGATACATGTTCTTCTTGATAGAATAATTTGGCTCCACCATTGTGGCCATCATAATTTTGTACACGCCTCTACATTTGAGTTGATGCAAAATTTTTAGCTTCCACTCGAAGTAGTTTGAGGTGTGAGAAGTATTGCCGACGAGTATTCAATTTTTCTAACTGCATCTTCCTCCTATACATGAAAATAGAAATTCTTATGTGCTTTCTCCTAGAAGTCAAGGCTCTGATACCATGTGAAGTTTTCACAATGAACCTAGATAGTAGAAAAGTCACACAAACTTGAGAGAGAGAGAGAGAGAGAGAGAGAGAGAGAGAGAGAGAGAGAGAGAGAAATAATGAATTGTATTAAATGAATGAGTAAATGGTAATAATACACATGATATACTCTACGTGAATGTGCCATAATAGTGGTCTAGAGATATCTAGTCAACACTCATTGATAGAAACCAAATTAATTTTCCACCTAGTCCTAGTTAACTAGTCCATGCAATCATCAATTAACAGAGTCACACATGTGGAATTCAGAGAAACACAACCAATCAAAATATATGCATCCTCTTGGACACATGCATGAGATATGCATAATAATGGTGGGGAAACATAGGTGAACATGCAACTACTAGTGATAAAATTGAGGTTTCCATGCATGAGTGAATTCCACTAGTCTAACTGAGGTGTAACTCACTTTGAACTAAAGAGGGAAAGTGCCCTATTTTGTAGTAGGTGCCCTAATTTTTAGGGGAATATTATTATCAATGGAATCTCCCTCAACATTGGACTATCAACCTTAGGAAAATAATTACCTAGGTGAGTGTGTAATATTTCCAACATGGGTTGGGTTCCTATGTTGTATGTCACACTCAATTTCATTACTGGCTCAAGCATCATAATGAATGTTAATGGGTTTACACCAGGTGTCATTTTCAAAATGTAAAGAAGTTCCCAAAAGTTTACCCACAATGTTTTGCTTGGAAAAAAATAAATACATAAATATAATGTCCAAACAACCTCATGGAAGTAAGCACAAAATGATGTCCAAAATGATGTCATTTATCAAGTAAAATTCTTGGATCACATGTATGTCTAATAACATATTTTTTTTTATCCAATGTTTCTTATTAAGAGAGTCTCGAATGGAACCAAATATTCAAGTCCAAATAATTTTTATTTATTTACTCATTTAATGGGCCTCAATTTCCGTTATATTAAATTCACACAATTTTAATTAGTTGGTCATTAATCAAGTCTCAATTAACGTGGAAAGAGCATAAAAAATAGATGAAAATAATAAATGGGAGATGAAGAACCATCATTTCCCATATATATTCTCAACAATCACACTCCTTGATAGTGACCTATCCCTTCATTCAATACTTATATGTTCACATTTGTACTCATATGATGAGGAATATATTTGATCTAGAATTAAACCTAGGGACAATAAGAAAGAAATGAGAGAAAATAATCGATTGTCTAATTTTATTCATTTGGTCAAAGGACTTTTTATATTTTTACAAATGGTCCACAAATGAATTAATTAACTAATTGCACACAATTTGAAGACTAAAATAAATAATAAACTAAATACATGCATCTCAAAGGTTGAACAAATGATAGACAACATATATGCACATAGTTCTAAGGCCAAAAGATGAAACTAACTATCCATGAATTATGTTGGGAATCTAGAAAGGCACCATGAAAGGTTGTGCACTTCTTAGTTCCTCCCACTTTAGATAGAAAGAGTCCTTGTTGTCCTATAAATTTAGGAATATCTCTATCGAGAGAAAAGGGGTTGGGAGAAACATCCCTTAATGATAAGTGTTTGGCCACAACTGGAGGTAGTGTTGTAGGGATATTGGTTGTAGTATTGAACACTAAGTGTTGGCTACTTGAATCTATCCTTTGGTCATTCCCTATGGCCAAAAATGTTGGAAAGAGAATGAACCTAATAGCATAATGCTTTACTAGAACAAGTAAGCTACATCCATTGGGAGAGATATTTAGTGGTGCAAACATCCATGTGAAATTATTCAATTGATAGATGGGATGAAAACATGAGATAATCTAACTTGTAGAGCCGCAAAATGGAGATTGCACTGGTTGAATGTGTGGACTCAATAATTGATTAATTATTAATATGTTGACATAGTACGTTGGGGTGTTCAATGAAAAAAGTATGAGTGGAACTAATTGTCCTCCCATAGGAGATGAAAAGAACATAGTATTCATGCTTGATGTCAGGTGCTAGAGAGAAACCTACATGTTTATACCAGATTATATGTCTCGAAGGAGTGTGATGTTGGGAATACCTTCATGTAATTGGAGAACATCTGAAGGTTGCATAGTGAGAGATAAAGGAGGTATTCCCTAAAGAGAGACACATATGTGTTTCCCAAACTGGTGTATTGAAGGTGCCATCAAATAGAAAAATGAAATAGAGTGTGCAAGCTATATTGGAAGTAAAATCCTCATCCCCGATAAGAGACATCACATACCATATTGATTTTGCAACCATTTCAGGATTGTAGATAATTCTAACTCCAAGGATGGGGCTATGTAGGTTGATGTAAAATGGATTTGGGATGTGTTGTAGAATCCTTTTTAGCATAAGCATTGATTTGAATAAGTGTTGATCGAATGGAAGAAGTGAGATAATATTGATGTCCATGACTATGGGGTTTTGTTGTTTTTTATAGAAAAATGACGACTAAAAGGTGCACTATAGCTTATATATCTATTATGTTGAATCATTGGAAGGGGTAGAGTGTTATGTGTTTCATCATATTGTTGATGAGGAGTAGGTTTATAATGGCCTTCCATTTATAAAAGTACAATAATGTTTCATGGGACCTTGAGAATCTCACCAGTAGGTAGAAGTTGATTGTGAAAAGTATGAGTTCTATGAACATATACAGGAGTGTTGGGTCACATGTTATCTCTCTTTAAAGGAAAAGGGTCCTGGCCTTTATCTATAGTTTGAGATAGTGTCTATCTTGAAACAAGATGGTAAGTGTTTGGGTACCCTTCAATTGGTCGAAATGTTGAAGATATGTGTGTTGTAGTAGCTAATATTACTATGGGGATTAGGGCACATTACAACACAATGATACATAAGATCAAATCTATTATGTTGGAATTGACTAAGTTGATAAGGGGAGGAGTGTGATGTGGTGGGGAGCTGAAGATGAACTACAAAGCCTTGGGATATGAGATTCTTTTTGGATGCCATTATTGAGGATGATGGTCGCAGTCATCGATAATTTTAAGGATGGAAAATTATTTTGAAATGTAGAAACTTTGGCAAATTTTATTGGTTCTTTATATGTCAACTATAAATGTTTGGCAATATTTTTGTTAAAATATTCAAATTTCTAAGGATTTGTTATAGTCTTTATAAAATTTTGACGATTTTTAAGGGAAAATAATTTTGTCCTATAGAATTTGGGAGAATAATTTTAGAATGGAAAATATTTTGTTGGGAACAAGCATGGAAAATTATCCCATGGGTGAAATTTAGCCCCTAAAATTTTCCTTGGGACTCATAATTTGGTATTTCACTTGTCAATTATAAGTAAAAAGGATACCGAGAGAGTGTGAATAATTTTCCTTAGTCATTAAGAGTAAGGAAGGGTTTGGTGAAATAGTGTTTGGAAGATGGACAATTTTTTGTTGAGGAGAAGGGTTCAAAGAGTGAGCTGAAGGTAAAATATAAAGGGTGTTCTCCTTTCACTATATGGAGATAGAGGTGCATTGTAAAAACCTGCAATCTACAATTGTGTGGTTTGTAATACTATGATAGTGGCACCCTATGGGGAGGGTGAGAGGAGGGAAATCCAATGACATTAGTGCTAGAAGTGTCTGTAGGAGGAGGTTAAGAAGGATGAGTGTTTTTGAAAAGGATAGGGGTAGGGTTCAATTTAGGATTATGGAAGGAATAAAGAAAGGGTGATTATCTAATTTGCATTCTATATTAAGGGCATAGATAAAGAATTGATCTTGGGAGATGCTTTCAAGTGATGATACTTTATGATAATAAAAGAATAAGCAAACTAGAATTAAAATTAAGGATAAGTACCTCTTCATAATCTGTGATTTGGAGTTGGATTTCAAGCTTGGTAAAAATGCCAATATATTGTGAGATGCTTTGACCTGGATCTTTTTAATGTTGTAACCATCTACACATCATGTTTTGTAGGTATCCAAGAGTATAAAAACATTTCCTCCAATATTTATAGAAGTCATCCCAATTAGTGATGCACCTACTTAAGAATTGGTAGCTATACGTTCATTGGGTTCAATGAAGATATATGGAGAAGCATATTATGACTGCCACCAAGTTTGTGCCATACCTTCTAAGTGTTTGTCTACAAGAAAAAGATATTTATCTTCATTCATTTCAGGGAAATTATCGAAATATGGAGTTAAATTATGGATCCATGATTCTATCAATTCATCGTGCATTTTCCCACCATATTTGGGTAATGAAATGTGGGTATCAAGATAGAAAGGAAAGGTGGGAACCTTAGGTTGGTATTGTAGGGAATCTATGAGAGCACCGGCGGAATCCTTAACAATGTTAGAGAATGGGGATTCATCCTAATCTAAAGAAGCTTCTTTGCATGAAGACATAGTGTGAAATATTTGTGGGAAAATTGTGAATGCTTGACCAGAGGATCCCAATGTTGAATATCTAGGTATGGAAAGAGAAAAAAGGTCAATATATAAAAAAGGTAGTAGTTCTAGGGTGGGAGGGAATCCTCTAAAAAACCCAATGATGCTGCTAGAGAGTAGTAGTTTAGGGAGACACTAGACTATATGTGTAATAGAGTGCATCTAGGGCGGTAGGGAAACTTCCAAAAGAACCCATAATGTTGCTACAAACTAAGGATTCTAGGTGGGTGTTTAGCCAATAGAACCAAAGCTCAAAAGAAGAATCCCTAGGAAGAGAGTCATTTAGGGTTTGCACCAAGAAAGAATTGGGTGGGAGGGAATAATCCGAAGGAACCAAATTTAATCCATAGGATGTGTAAGTTAGGAGAGAAACCTCCCAAAAAATATCGAATGCTTATAAATATTGGGTGGGCTCTAAGCCAATGAACTAGATTCAAGTGAGAAAGAAAGCCTAAATCATGGGATCTAATACCAAAAAGATGAGGAAGATATCTGGTCTAGAATTAAACCTAGGAACAATATGAAAGAAATGAGAGATCATAACTGATTCCCTAAATGTATTCATGTGACAAAAATCTGTTTTATAGTTTTACAAAGGGTCCACAAATTAACTTCTTAACTACTCTCTTGCACTCTAAAGGCTACAAAAATAATAAACTAAATAAATGCAACTCAAAAGATAAAATAAATAATGAAAAATGCATATGTATGATCTAGCTTGAAAGATGAAATATGTAACCAACTATCCATGAATTATGCTAGGATTCTGGAAAGGAACCCTTAAAGGTTGCGCCCTAACAATGAGGTGTCCTAAGACACCCTCAATGACTGTGCCATGATAGTGAGGTGTTCTTGGGAGACATTGTTCATGGTGCATGCTTCTTGGGAGGCATGCCCTCAAGGTCCACATCATCATATCATTCAACAATTCTAATATATATATATATTTTTCTTCAGACTTATAGTTTTATCCTTTTTTCGATGATGGCTCTTGTAATAAATTGCTATGATGGTCTAGTCGTGACTCCATGGAGAGTAAACTGAACCAACCCCAATAATTTCTTAACATGTTATTACCTTCCTTTAAAAATTGATTATGTGTATTATCCTAAGATGTATGCTTCATAGAGTGTCCATGCCTTAATTTCCACAATTTGCTTTGGTCTATTATTGTTATCATTGTGCATTCACCAACAATCTTGGCATCACATATGTTTTCCTCCTAATTAATGTCATAATTATTTTTCTTGTCATTGATAATTGATAAGGAATTTCCCATCATTAAACTCTACTTTAGATCCATTTTTATAAATGACGCATTGAAATAAAACTCTTCTTAAAGTTAAAGTTGGGAACACATAATGTATTATTCACTTATTTAAAATCTTGCTACGAAGAAAAATATATCTCCTTTTACTTAAATATATAATATTAAAACATATTTGAATATATCTAAACTCAAACATACTAACCAACATTATAAATTCCTATTTCCATAACTACTCTTTTCTACTAATAATATATTTTGGTCACCTTTTAATTCATATATCAAACATCCCTTTATGTCTTAGTTTCCGTGAGTAAAGTCTAAGACGATACTTTTTATTTTATCCTCCCTTCCGCCAATAATATGTTTGCTCATCCTTGAATACATGTACCGAGCATACCTTAATGTCTTGGCTGTCACTAGTGAATTCAACAACACACTTTTCACTCTCTCATCGTACTTGTGACGATATTCCTCCTTTGCATAATGTTTTAAATGTTATTTTCTCATTTCGTGCGCATGCTTGTGTTTGAAATAATCATGTAAACACTGCTCTTTCTTACCATCGTAATACCATGGTGTCTCATATCTTTGACAAGTAAACTTATTTTAGACTAATACCATGGTGTCTCATCTTTGATAAGTAAGTTTAAACTTACTTTAGACTTACTTTATTATGTATAATTTTCTTTTTTATCTATTTTTAATATCTTTACAATTTCATCAAAATGTTATTTCCATTTAATAATAATAATAATAATCTATTTTTAAGGTCAAGGTCAAGTGAGCACACCAAATTGGTGTATGAGACCCCCTTGTTTGTGGAACAAGGGACCTTCCTTCATCCAAGGATTTGACTAATAAAATCTACGAAGGTATACATACCCTATCCCCCTCTCGATTTGAACCTGTAACCTCTTAAGAGGAAACACATGTTCTTAACCATTAGACTCAGACTGTTCTTAATAATACTGATTACATTTAAAATTGAAGATGATTTTATATTGTTTATATATACTTCATACCAATGCCAGCACGGTATAGTACATGTTCAGAACCAGTAAAAAAATATAGATCTCAATGCACACTTAGAACAATGTGACACCAAAGAGTGTTTAGTTAATAAATTCTCAAAATGGTTGTGCTTACATGTAGGTTAGGTCACTTATTTGATTAAATAATATTAGGAAAACATTTTAATCGTTCATGTGAATGAAAATATGAATATGAAGCCGTTAATGTTCCACCATAATCTAGATTTGTTGTTACTAAAATAATAATATGTATTAATGTTTAGAAGAATTATGGGAAATAATTATTTGTTTACTATGAAATACAAAAGTTCAAACTATAATTACATCTAAAGGTTTACACCTATTGAAAATAAGCATATTTAATCATAAATTTCAATGTATGGTTATAAATTTAACATTTACTTAATATAATTAAGAAATTATCTGTAACTCTCTAATTGTCAATAATTTTACTTCAATATTAATATATTATCATCTATTAACTGATCATTTAATTTTCTTCTTTCAAGATGGGGAAACATGACTAAGCTATCAACCATGGAATGGTCCAACCAACCCAATCAGATGCCCGATCTCTTGAAGCCCCACTTCTCATGAAAGGCCATTGTCTCAATGTCCACGACGGAGCTATCACATGTAATGACCATGCTCACCGTCAACTATATATGTTAAAATTAAATTTTGTAAATTAAATATTATAGCAGATTTTATTTACAAATTCTAATTAAATTTTATGTTAAAATTAAATTTAGTAAATTAAATATACTTTTGGACCTTCATCAGCCACAATTATGTGGCTGTGCTATCTTATTATATCGGCTTCCATGAACATTGGCCGGGGTGCATAGTGCACCTGTGGCTTCTCACGATAAAGGATAATGGAGTGATATGTACTTAATTAATTGTTGAGAGAAGCTGTGCTCTATGATTTCCTTTGGATTCATTGAACAATATTCACTTTTGAGGTTCCAAACAAATTTGCCCCATTTTCTAGAAAGTCATGATCTCCATGGTTTCTGTGAAGACACTGCCAAACAAAATTGATTGACGTGTTAGTAAGACGTGAACGGGTGACCTGTTCACATGCTACTCTGAAACAGGAACATGGTTTATGTTCCTTCTCAACACAAATATTGCCACTACAATGCAACTTAGTCAGCATTGCAATCATTTAGATTTTGCTGGCAAATTTAGGACATGTCATAAGTTCATGCATCATCCCGGCCAAAACCTAAATGT